>VWZX01006287.1:85869-158202 GCA_013399015.1 Galbula dea
TCAGAGGCGGCCCCCCCCCCCCCCCCCCCCCCCCCCCCAACACACACATGCTTCTTTGCCTGACATCTGTAGCTGGAAAGGGTAAGTTAAGCCTTTCTATGCTTATCTGAGTCTTGGACCTCACCTCAAAAAGACAAGAACTGCTTGCAAGAAGGATGCAACAGTCATAGAATTGAATCATTTTGGTTGGAAGAGACCTTTGAGATCATCAAGTCCAACCATTAACCCAGCACTGCCAAGTCACCACTAAGCCGTATACCTAAATGCCACATCTAGACATCTTTTAAATCTCTCCAGGGATGGTGACTCCACCACTTTCGTAGGCAGCCTGTTCCAGAGCTTCACAACCTTTTTATTAAATAAAAATTATTTAATTATGTCATAACTATGTTAGAAATGTGTTGAAAGAGAATATAGGTTTTCAGTCAAGCAGAGAGTTGTGCTGCTGAGATAAAAGGCATGCTGCAGAAGAGGCTTGATTTTGGGATTTAGCAGTGCAGGTAGGAATGCTGAAAGCTTGGGAGGGGGTTGGTCTCAGTCAGGTATTTTTCCCAGTAACAATGAAATGTTTCTTTCCTGGAAGCAGAGTACAGGTTCCCTTGTCCTCTGATACAGATTCCCTTTTCTTTTGTCTGTCGTAGCTAGAATTCCATCCAGATGACTGGCAAGTTCTTAAAGACAAATTTTAGAGTTGGACTTTTGCGTTCCCTCTTGATTTACATAACTCTGTTTTAGTTCTCAGGATATACATAGGTACAGGACCACTGACTTTTCTAGCAGCAAAATTTCAAGTAACTGAAATACTGATTTGGGATGAAAAATGAAATGCTGAAAATTTCTGCCAAACTAGATTTTTTTTAAAAAAAAAGGAAAGAAAGAAGGAAGATATATTCTTTGTCAAGCAAAATATTTCAGTCAGCTTGGAAATAAATATTTTCCTTGGACACTGACTGGAAAATTTTTTAAAAAAGAGATTTTGAATTGAAGTCCTGCCAGAGTTTTCATTTAGAAACACTTGAAATATGCTCTCCTGATTTTTTTGTCAGATTTTGTTGTTAAAACCCACCAATCTATAAATTTTCTGCAAATTGTAGTGTTTAAAAAAAATATCCAGTTAAAAAATGTCACCCATCTCTACTTACTCTGCCTTTTCACAGCTTCCCAAAACCCTGGCCAGCAATCCTCAAATAATTAGCAGCTCTCTGCGATGTAGGATCTGTATATCTGCAAGCCAAATTTCACATGTAGGTGACTATCAATAAAGTCGAGGACAAAATCAGAGAGTCTAGGAGTTAATGAAGAGGAAGATAGATTTTGGCACCAACTCAGGAAAATATCTCAGTCCAGCACAGGCCTGTAGCATGTGCTTAGGTGCAAGTGTGTTCGTAAGTCCTATTTGGCAAGTGTTTGAAGTGCTTTCCTGAGTCAAGGCCTTCAGTTTCAAACTCCTAAAATGTTTTGGCAAACCATGAAATGTGCTTAAAGACAAGAAATGAAAACACATCGTAGTTGGCAATAACCTTTCAGTTTTGAGGGCTGTTCATTTTATAGGTCAAAGACATATGGGAAAAATTCATACATTTCCCAAATAACAATGCATAGCTTTGGGAACAATTCAATCTGAAACACGAGTGTGGGGTTGGGTCATTAATGAATCCTGGATGCAGTCATCTACATGCTGCAAAATCTGTCTGGAATAGGGCACCAGCTAGCTAAGAAGGATGGATGCACTGTGATGGATCGCTGAATGAGATCCCACCTGCACCTACAGGCTGGTGGTCCAACCCATGACAACCAGCACAGTGCAAACATGGATTGTCCAGGTGCTCAGGGTTGAGCGCCAGCCAGCTGCATGTCCCTCACTTCTCATCCAATTTGATCCCCAGCGACCCACTCTTCCAGAGCCAAGATTCAGAGCTCGTCCAGAGCCATCCTGCCAGAGTCAGTGTGCCTGCAAGTGGGAAGTAATTTCTCTCCAATGCTACAATCATTCTTTAAGACCTTAGTACTGTAAATTTGGGGGGAGCCAAAAACATGACAAGAGTGGACAGGCATAGCATGTGTGTGGGAGGTGCAGAGGTTAGTATCAAGACATGACTGCCTCCTCTGAAGAAAGGGAGGCTGAGTAGTGCCTGGACAGGGTCCTTACAGACTTCCTCCCTGTTTTGTGGGAACCGAGCTCATCCCCCCTCCTCATCCCAGAAGGAATGAAGCATTGAGTTGGGGCAGGTTACTCTCCATCACAGCGGATGGGGTTTTGGAAGAAGCCCATCAGAGTTCAGCATTTTATTCTGTGAGATAATGGGAACATCCTAGCCAGCAAGACTTGGCTCAAGATTTTTCACTGTACAAAGGAAACCCCAGGCCCATGATTCGTTATCCCTCTTGTTCGTCATTTGGCTGTGTTTCAGATCGAGCCTGTAAAAGGTGGCGGAAAAACTACATGAAGGAGCTTGATTGCACGTCCACTATTTCAGCTGACCCCAGAGTGACAGGGCCCCATGGACCCTTTATTTTTGTCCTGGGCTGGGATTGCTTTTCAGTTTTGCAAGAGAGTTGGAGGTTGGGGACTGAGTGACTTCCAGGACAGGATGCAAGCCCAGAGAAAAGAACCCACCCTCTGCCACTAGCCAAAATCCACAGCCTGATTTTCCTTCAGGTTCGATGTTTGTGTTGGTAGACCAGATAGTCCTGGAAATCCTAGAGGGGATGGTACATGCATGAGTATATTCCAGCTTCATTGCCAAACATGAAAGCCTGAGTAAGGTAGAGTATCTCTTGAAGATCTGCTTCAGCTTCTGAGCCTTTTGAGCATGACAGAGATCTTAAGATTAACTGCTGCTGCTTCTATTAGGTCATCATCTGGGAACACTCTCTTTGAAGATCTGCTGTCAGCACCATGGTAGATAAGGTGTCATGTGCTTTTGCTGTTATTACATTTATTCAACCTTCTGGAGGAAGCAGCATAGTCCCACTTAAGTGCTTTGGTATCACTGGGAGGGAACCAGCTTAGATTCTTATTTGGACAATGCCAAATTTGTCCTTTCCCCAGTGTTCTTCCTCCCACCTCTCCTCCTCCTCCTTCTCCTCCTCTTCATTGCAACTGTATCCACACGATGGCACCAACTCACAGGCACTGTCCTTTGCACTGAGCTAGGCTGTGGAGGTGAGGATGACCTAATCAGGGGAAATTGTCTGAGTGTGCTGGAGAAGCAGAGATGGCTGAGCTGGGTAGGACCACCACAGCTTGCATTGGGTAGGAAATGCACATATTTACTCCAGACTGGGGGAATTTATAGGTACTGTTGTTTGCAAGTTCATGATTGGTTGTAATGGGCAGTTGTTCACATTGATTATCTCACCAGAGTATAGATGAAACCACTGAGTTAAGCAGGGATTGCAGCAACTGCTAAGCAGTCATATACAACAGTCTGGTCCCTGGCCAGGTTGATGACGGAAGATGTTCATCCCCTAACCTGAAGCTGTCATAAAAGTCTTTGGAGGAGTCAAACCCTACAGCTGAGAACTGTCCTGTTTCGTGGTTAATGGGAGTTGAGACTGAGCTGAAACCATCAAACCTCTTTAACTGTGACCTCACTGTGGGATGTGAATCTGCAGCTCTGGGACAGAAAGTGCAGTCAGCTCCAGGAATAGTCAGGTTGTTCGGGGGGACGGGGGGGAGGGAGGTGGTCACAAGTAGCTTCTACAAAAATTTCCTCATTTTCAGCTGGATTTGAGCACCCCAACCCCATTACATCTTTTGAACTGGCTGTCTAAATCACCTCTTCCTTGCATGGCAGAAGCCAATGTCTTTTCTGATGCTAGCTAAGCTCTGAAACTTCTCTCAAAACAGGACTATATTGTCAGATGAGCAAGTACAAAGAGCCTCAGCTGAAGAAGTGAAATAAGAGAGTGAAGGATTTGTAAAGCAATGGTAAGGCTGAACCTTTTCGGACACTCAGAGTTGTTCATGGCAGTGGAGGGCAGAGGGGCTTTACAGCAAATGCTATTCCTCTCTGGGACATGTGGTTTCCCAAGGAGAAACACAGATGCTTCAGACTTTGGCTCGTGCAGTTTGGTTTTCTCTTTGACGCTAAGCTTTAGCTGGACTCTAAGATATGAATGAGTGCAAACAGCAAACGTGGAAGCCAGATGCATTTTCTGCTTTTTTTTTTCCTGATTTTCTCTTCAAAATGAAGCAAGTACGTGCCTTTCTGACAGTGGTGTATAGTTCTGCATTTCCAGCCCCCCGTGCGTCATACAGGGTGCTAGTGCTGTGGGAACATGGGCAGCAGGACCATTAAGACCGGTCAGAGGGTGAGACCTCTCAGGTGAGAGACTGCTGTGACGTCTTACAGCTCTGCTACCTGTATTTTTTTAGCAGTTCTGACTGGCACTTTGCAAATTGAAGCATAGGGCAGGATACTGGCCAAAGCTTCCCAAATAGCTTGTTATTTGGGGTAATAAGAAACTGTCTTCTGATTTTAAGGAACGAAATATCCTTCTTGTTAAAGAGCATGTAAGAGGAAAGAAAGTCAGCCTGGTGGTTGATACTAAATGAGAATTTATGAGCCAGGCTCTTTGAGAAAGAAGATAGAAGGCAGCAATGGTTTTGTTTAGAAGTTAAATCATCAGTTTCAAGCCTGACCTTGTGCTCCTTCTAATCCCAGTACTAATGAAGGGGAAAGGGTCTGGTCATATAAGCATGGCATTGAATGAAGTTCAGTGGGGTAAGGTCTGATTATAGCCCAGCAGAATTGTACCAGAGGTAGTCGTTCCCAGTCCACACTCAGCTGTGGTGCTAGAGCCAGATGCCTGCCATCCTGCATTAAGCAATTACCCCTAACAGGGCTGGGGATGTGTGTGCTGCAGTCTCCTCTCACACAGCTTTTGCCTTTACATTTTGTAGTCTTTCCCACCAAACACCCCAACATCATTCATGGTGGAAAGAGGTATAGACAGAGGAGACCCCACGTAGCACCAGGTTGTGCAGGATGGGAGCTGGAGGGTAGGGCAGGGATGTATCCACTTAGAGTTTTGGTTCCACTCATCCCGGATGGTTGCAGAGGTATGGGGAGTGAGAGATCTACATATCTGATGGGCGTTTTGAGGAATTTCTGCAAAGGACTATCAGGAATAGTGGGAATACTTACTCCCACTGTTTTTGCAAAAATAATGTTGGCATTGTTGATTTAATTCTTTTAATGCAGCGTTAACAAGTATGGGCTAACAAATACAATGCTGGAGTCCCAGGGCGGAGAAGCAGAGTTTAGCATGAATGAAACTATAACCTGAGAGCAACACTTCATATATGGAAAATGGGTCTGAACTGAAGCCTGAATGAGACATCCACCTCCATGCAGAGGTATTCAGGTATGGTCCATAAGAGCAGGCAGGTCTTTGCTTACCTTCCTTTCTGTATTGCATGCTAATCTTCTCTTCCCTGATGCTCATGGTTCCTCTTTTGTATCAGTGGAAGGTAGTGTTCAATGCTGTTTCTCCAAAAGAGACAGTTCTCAATGCACTTCAGCCTATTGCTATAATGTCTGCGAGGCAGTGACAACAGCAGCACAGACCCTGCAGAAACCGAGATCGAGGTAAGTTTGGGGAGTGAATTTTTTTTACATCAGGCTGTACAGGAGGGTTCCTGACCCTATGGACACCTGAACAGCCCCGAGCCCCTCTCCAGACCCAGAAATCGTTGACACCCAATCAAGGCAAAGAGGGGCTGGAGCTGGGTTCACCACCGCAGGGTTTAAAGGGCTTTAAAGAGCACAAGCATCCAGAATGCAGCGAACAGGAGCAGGCAAACAGGGATGAGCACATCAACAGGGACAAGCGTGTCAGTTCATGCAGGCAGGGCGAGCAAGTGGATGAGCAGTAAGAGTAGGATGAGAGGTACTGCAACTTACTCAAGGACAGATGGTGGCTACTCAGAGGATGAAGACTGTGCTCCCAACACCCACCAAATGGATAATGGTATCCAGGTCATAGGCTGTGAGGAATGCCACAGGCTTTCACTGGCGGCAGGGGACAATGCTGAAAATGGCTGCGTGCAGTGTGAGCAAGTTGATGACCTACTCATCTGCATGGCACAGCTCCAGGATGAAGTGAAGGAGATCAGGGAAAAGGTGAGTAGGTTGAGAAACAACAGGGGAAGTGAGAAGGAAATTGACACTTCCACAAACTGATCTCTACAAAAATGGAACAGGAAGTAACTTCTGGTGAAGCAGAGAATTCTATATCTTCTTATCAGGAAGACGCCCCAGCCTGCCTGTAGTAACCCAATGGAGCAGGGACCATGGGAGTAGGTCTCTGCCCCACAAAACAAAAGGAGGAAGCGTGTTCCTTTAAGAAGTACGCAGTCTATAGTGCCCTTGCAGAATAGATATGGGGCTCGACAGGAGGAAATTGTTGTGGGTGAAGACAAGGGCTCACGAAGGACACAAATGCCACTATAGCCAACTCATCTCAAACTGATCATAAAAACTGGCAATGAAAAGAAAAATCTATGGGTCATTGTAGTAGGTGACTCTGTAGTGAGTGGAGCAGAGCCCAATATGCAGACCAAACCCGCTTCATAGGGAGGTCTGCTGTCTCCCTAGTGCCCAGGTAAAGAATGTCGTAGCTAAAATTCACACCCTTGTGAATCCTGCAGATTATTATCCACTCCTGATCTTTCAGGTGGGTAGTGATGATGTAGCAATGAGAAACTCACAATCATTAAAAGAGATTTCAGGACTTTGGGGCAACTGGTAAAGCGATCAGGAGCTCAAGTTGTGTTCTCCTCCATCCCCCTGACATCAGCGATGGATGAAGGAATATATAGGAAGAGTCAACAGGTTAATTCATGGCTCCGGGACTGGTGTCATCAAGAGGGCTTTGGGTTTTATGATCAAGGCTCAGTATACAAGACATTAAATCTGCAAAAAAACAAATGGGATGCACTTGTCCCAGGGGGGGGAAAAGATTCTGGGGCAGGAGTTTGTAGGGCTCGTTGACAGGGTTTTAAACTAGGTTTGAAGGGGGAAGGGGCTAAGAATCTCATGCTTGCCTGTGACAAACAGTGGGGTAGCACACCAGGGGCAGAAGGATGGAGTACTACGGACAACACTCAAGTTGATACCCTGACGCAAGCCAGAGATGATGCACCAAAACGCCCAAAGAAAATCAAGGGAGTTTCACCTAAGAGGGTGAAATGACCAGCCCAACTGAAGCATCTCTATGCAAATACACACAGTTTGGGCAATAAAGAGGATGAATTAAGGACCATTGAGTTGTTGGAAAGTCATGACATAGTGGCTGTTACTGAAACTTGGTAGGCTGATTCCCATGACTGGAATGTAGAAAGAGACAGGTACAAGTTCTTTAGGAAGGACAGGCAGGGGAGGAGGGGAGGAGGTGTTGCCTTCTACATCAGTGATCAGCTAGAATCAATGGAGCTCCACCTGGGGAAGGATGATGAACTGGTTGAGAGCTTGTAGGTTAAGATTAAAAGGAAGACAGGTGAAGGTGATGTTACAGTAGGGGTCTGCTACAGGCCACCTGACTAGCAGGGCCAACTAGATGAGGGCCTTCATAGGCAGATAGAAGTGGCTTCATGTTCACAGGCCTTGGTCCTTGTGGGGGATTTCAGCCACCCTGACATCTGTTGGAGGGACAGCACAGCAAGACACCATCACTTCGGGATGTTCCTGGAGTGCATCAATGACAACTTCCTCCTCCAAATGGTAGAGGAACCAACTAGGAAAGGTGCTATGCTGGACCTTGTTCTTACCACCAGGGAAGGGCTGGTGACCAACATAAGGCTCAGGGACAACCTTGGCTGCAATGATCATGAAGCACTAGAATTCAAGATCCTCAGGGCATCTAGGAGGATATATTCTAAGCTCATGACCCTGGACTTTGGACATGCATACTTTGGTCACCTCAAGGATCTGATGGTCAAAGTACCGTGGGACGAAGCCTTAGAGGGAAGGGGGGCCCAGGACAACTGGTCAGTTTTCAAGGATCACCTACTCTGTGTCTAGGAGCTATGCATCCCAACAAAGAGAAAGGCAGGAGAGAATGCTAGGAGACACGCCTGGATGAACAAGACGCTCCTGAACACACTATCTCATAAAAAGAATCTATACAAGGAGTGGGAAAAGGGACATCTGGAATGGGAGGCATACAGGGCGGCTGTCCAGAGAGCAAGACAACTGGTTAGGAAAACTAAAGCTCAGTGGGAATTAAATGTAGCCAGGGATATCAAGGGGAATAGTAAAAACATCTATAGATATATCAACGGAAAAAGGAAAACTAGGGAAGGTGTGGGCCCCCTCAGAAAGAAACGGGAGAACTGGTGACGGGTGACATGGAGAAGGCCGAAGTTCTCAACAGACTCTTCACTACAGTCTTCACTAGCAAGGGTTCCCACCACACCCCCAAAATCAAAGAAAATAATGGCAGGGGCTGGAAGATAGAACTGACTGCCCATGTTAAGTGAAGATCAGGTTCATGATCACCTGAAGAACCTGAAAGTTCACAAGTCCATAGGACCCGATGGGATACACCCATGGATACTGAGGGAACTGGTGAATGAGGTTGCTAAGCTACTCTCTATCGTATTCCAAAAGTCATGGCAGTCTGATGAAATCCCCACTGACTGGAAAAAGGGAAACATAACTCCCATTTTTAAAAAGGGAAGGAAGGATGATCCAGCAAGTTGTAGGTCAGTCAGTCTCACCTCCGTGCCTGGTAAGATCATGGAGCAGATTCTCCTGGGGGAACTGCTGAGGCAGAAGGATTATGAAGAGGTGATTGGGTATAATCAACATGGCTTCACCAGTGGTAAATCGTGCCTGACAAATCTGGTGGCCTTCTATGAAAAGGTCATGACATCAATAGACAGGGGAAGAGCTACTGACGTCATTTACCTGGACCTGAGCAAAGCCTTTGACACTGTCCCACATGACATCCTGGTCTCCAAGCTGGTGGAACATGGGTTTGATGTATGGACCACTCAGTGGGTAAAGAATTGGCTCAATGGCCGCACCCAAAGAGTGACTGTCAATGGATCCATGTCCAAGTGGAGGTCAGTGACAAGTGGAGTCCCTCAAGGATCGGTACTGGGACCAGTCTTTTTCAGCATCTTCTTCAGCGACATGGACAGTGGCATCGAGTGCTCCCTCAGCAAGTTTGCCGATGGCACCAAGCTGTATGGTATGGTTGATACACTGGACGGGAGGGATGCTATTCAGGGGGACCTGGACAGGCTGGAGAGGTGGGCCCATGCCAACCTCATGAAGTTCAACAAGACCAAGTGCAAGGTCCTACATCTGGGTCAATAATCCCAAACACCAATACAGGCTGGGTGAAGGTTGGCTTGAGAGCAGCCCTGTGGAAAGACTTCGGGGTGTTGGTGGATGAGAAGCTCAACATGAGCCACCAGGGTGTGCTTGCAGCCCAGAGGGCCAACCATACCCTGGGCTGCATCAAGAGGAGTGTGGCCAGCAGGTCAAGGGAGGTGATTCTCCCCCTTCTACTCTGCTTTTGTGAGACCTGGAATATTGCCTCCAGTTCTGAAGCCCCTGTTTGCAAGAGGGATATGGACGTGCTGGAGCAATTCCAGAGAAGGGAAAAGAGAATGCTCAGAGAACTGGCACACCTCTCCTATGAGGACAGGCTGAGAGAATTGGGGTTGTTCATTCTGGAGAAGAAAAGGCTCTGAGGAGACCTTCTTGTGGCCTTCCAGTATCTGAAGGGGGCCTACAAGAAAGCTGGTGAGGGACTTTTCAGGATGTCAGATAGTGAAAGGACTAGGGGGAATGAATGCAAACTGCAGGAAGGTAGATTTAGATTAGACGTTAGGAGGAAGTTCTTCACTGTTAAGGTGGTTAGACAGTGGAACAGGTTGCCCAGAGAGGTTGTGGAAGCCCCATCCCTGGAATTTTTTAAAGGCCAGGCTGGATGGGGCTCTGGGCAACCTGATCTAGTGGGTGGTGTCCCTGCCAGGCAGGGGGGTTGGAACTAGACCATCTTTAAGGTCCCTTCCAACTCTGACAATTCTATGATTCAATAATGTGAGAAGGTTGGGACAGGGCTACAAAGATGATTAAGGGACTGGAGCACCTCTCTTACAATGAAAAGTTGATAAACCTGGAGCTGTTTATCCTGGAGAAGACTGAGAGAGGATCTTATCAATGCTTGTTAATATCTAAAGGGCAGGTGTTAAGAGGATGAGACCAGACTATTTTCAGTGATGTCCAGAAATAGGACAAGGGGCAGTGGGCACAAACTGGAACACAGAATTTTCCATCTGAAAATGAAGAAAAAATTCTTTCGTTTGAGGATGACAGAGCACTGGAACAGGCTTCCCACAAAGAGTGTGAAGTCTCCTCTTGAGATATTAAAAAAACTGCCTAGACACGATCCTGTTACAGGTGAATTTGCCTTTGGATGAAGGTTGGACTAGATAATATTCAGAATTCCCTTCCAACCCCTACCATTCTGTGATTATGTGATTAAAGATTTAGTGGGTATTTATTTCTCTGCTTTTAAGTGCTGCAAATTCCCTTACTTTTCTTGCACTCTGATGAGAAAAGGATGCTCTGTAGTGCCATCCAGTGACTAAAACACAAGCCCAAGCCCTGGTGCAAATAAGCCATGGAACATCAGCCGTCTCTAGCTGTTTCAAAGTGCCCAAATATGCATGATGGTAGCATGAGGCACAATGCCTGGATATAGCTGGTGGCTATGATGCAGCTCCATACTGTTGCTGCTGAGGGAGGGATTACAGGAAGACCTGCCTAAAGGGATGAAAACATGTCTCCAGACAACTCCATTGACTTCATGTAAGCTGGGGAAGAAAGAAAAAAGAAAGGAAAGGAAAGGAAAGGAAAGGAAAGGAAAGGAAAGGAAAGGAAAGGAAAGGAAAGGAAAGGAAAGGAAAGGAATTGGAAGGAAACCGGTTTCCCTTCGTGGCCAAGATATTAAAAATTGAGTCCAGGCACAACCACATCCATCCCTCTCTGGAGTGGAACAGTAAATTGCATTCCTGTACTCACCTTTCCTCATGGCAGAGTGTCTCCTGGCACCCCACATGAAGTGCTTGGGATGCCATGAAGCCACCAGGAGACCACAACTCCTTGGTTTGTGTCACTTCCACTGAATCACAAGGAGCTGTCAGAGGTGAGATGTCCTCATGCTCCCAAGGAGCATCAGTGCCCAGCAGGTAACTACAGCCTGATGCCATGTGTCCATTGGAGGGAAGGTGGTATTGGTGGGGCAGGGTGATGGCCACAGGGCTAAACAGGTGATGGATGTGATTGTCGCTGTTGCACGGAGGAAGAGCTGAAGAAACATGTTCTGGTGGAGACCAGTGGAGCAGGATAGAAGTGTCTAGGAGAAAGAAATGGAGAAAAATCAGAGCAAATACAGATGTGAGAAGCCTCATCTTGGCCAGATGCTAAAGAGTGGACAAGGTTGGCCATGTGTGAGGCTTCTAGCTGGATGTGGCAGGTGTGTGGCTGTCCACATGGATGCAATCTGCCAGCTTTGGGATGAGCCACACCAGTGTGGCAAGATGGGCTGTGTCCATAGAACTTACTAGTTGACTTTTTGGGTTCATCACTCCACCAGGACTTGCCCTTCCTACCTCTTGCACGGAAAGCCCCACACAGTCCCCAGCCTCTGCTGAGCAGCCAGAATGGCGAGGAGGAAGAAGATGCTCAGCTAGCTCTTCACGCCATGCATGAGGAAGCAAAAAGCTGTTGGAAGGAGAGAGGTCAGCGTCAAAAACTGGTGGTGCAGGTGCCAGAGCTGAGCCCCGGCATCAGACCCAGGTGGGCCAGGCAATTATGGAATGAGTCCCCCCCCTCCCATGGTGGTCTGAGAGCTGTTGTCTCATACATCTCCGGGACCGTGCCAACTGGTCCTTCTCTGAGCTCCTACTGAGTTTCCATTAGATCACTTATTTGGGAAAGCAAACTGCTGTCTGGCAGGCCACTCTTGAAAGAGGTTTCTGAAATAAGGGATGTTAGGAAATTTCATTATGTATCTTGTGGCCACGTGTGAAGCAGGAATGGTTTTTTCAAATAACTGTAGGACAACTTAAAGACGTGATGAACTGTGAATGACCCACAAAGCCTAGTTCCTAGTAGCTGGTGAAAAAACCACAGTGTCCAAGGCAGGGATGCCAGTCCCGATTTAAAAACAATGCTGCTTGAAATGGTGGCATGAAGCTGTAGAGGAGAGTCCCCTTCAGCAGTGTAGCTCAGTGCAGAGGGTGGACAGGACACTGACAGTGAGGAAAAACCCAGAGCAAACCATGCAAATCTCCAGACTTTGCATGAGAGCAAATTTGTGCTGGTGTGCTGTGTTTTAAAGTGAGGCACTAGCACACCAGCATTGCAAAAGCTCAGCTGGAAGCACATGCTCCAGCCATACTCATCTTCCAGGCTTGAATACAGATAAGGGAGGCTAACCCTTTTGTAAGTGTTGGCCAGAGGAAATATGACTTATCTTAAAAAAATGAATCATGTTTCAGCAAATGCTTCCTGCAGAAATAGTTTTCTCACAGCCTTTGTTTGGGGTTTTGGCAGATCTGGAGCTGCTGGCGTTTGCAAAATCTGTCCCTCCCACCTCCCAGTTCCTGGGACTGGAATAGAAAATAAGAAATAAAGGCAGAGGGTATGTGGAAGGCTAAATCCATCACTGCTTCTGCTCTGTGCTGTGGCAGGATATGAAGCTTAAAGGCAAATTTCAAAGGAGATCACCAGATAAAGTCAAGATGATCTCTGTGCTTGGCTACTCTTGCAAATGTACCTGTGCTGAGCAGTCAGCTTGCAAATCTGCCTTTACAGCCTCAAACAAATCCCCGTTGTGTGCTGAGGTTTGCTGGAAATCAGCCCCTAGCTCCTTCTTTCTGTCCTGAAAACTAGAGTTTTAGGAGGGGAAAAGGGGGATACCTCTTGTTCACATTTCAGAAAATGTGTGGTTTATCCCAGAAAAAAAAGTCAAACAAAAAAACCCTAAGGTTGTTGCCTGTCAAAAGGCTTTGACAATATTCCCATCTGCCAGCAGGGAAAGACCCCCATTTGTAAACATTGTCCAGGGTCACAGTTCAGAAAAGGAGGGAGGAAAACGTCCATCTTGATGTTGGAGAACTTAAAATTTTTTTCTCCCCAGTGGTAGGGAATTTTTCATGGGAAGGCAATTTTACTCCTCTGCCTGATAGGCTCACTGACTATTTTTAAATAGACCCCCAGGGGAATAAGGCCTTTAAAGCTAATTTGCCCCCAGCCATTTTACACAGTAACCTAAGCTGAATTGAAAGATCTTTATTTAAATATGAATTAAGCTTCAACTTTATTATTTGCTGTGTTTTTTCCTTTGAACTTTACTTTTTGTATTATTTCAACATCTTGAAGCTAACAAAATGCTGGCCATTATTTAAAACGACAGGAGAGTTCTAGAAAAGGATTTAGGAAGCATCTAAAAATCTTTCAGTGCAAGGCTCTGAAACAAGACAGGAAATCATAAAAGGGCTGTGTGCACTTTACCATGCTCAAAACAAATTCTAAGACTACAAAGGCGAGTAGAATGGCATTGAAACTACAAAAAGCATCAAGATACAACCGAAAAACCTACATCAGCTTGAATTAATACATTGAAACATAGCTGAAATGCTGGTAACATATGGCATTTGCTTCTTATTGGGGCTTAGATGACCAGCTTCTGGCCACTGATTTGGTGCTAGAATTGGGAGAAAGGGTTAAAGATGAGACATAAACTCATGGTTTTTAATGCATTCTGAAGAGATCATGCCTGAGTGACGAAGGGATGAGTTGTGGAAGACAGTCTTCTATTTGGCTTGACCTCTCCTTTTGTGGCTTCCAGCAGTCCATCTGCTGCTAAAGCTGGAAGAGATTGTGTCTGCCTGAAGAAGACAGAGGAGAGTCCCAAGGGAAGAGTCTGCTCCTCCCAAACCACTGTATGTGTTGGCCAGCCATGAGGGGCTCAACACAGAGTCCTAAGGGAAACACTGGTGAAGCTTTCTTGGGATGGTGGGCATTGGTTCTTGATATCTGTAATTGTAATCTCTCCTCTCAGTGAATACATTGAAAGGGATCTTCAAAGTCTAAGAGTCTAGAAGTCATCTATGTCTTTTTGAGATTCATATTTGGTTGGAGCCAGCAATGAATACAACCTTGATTCAAAATACCTGAGGGTATTTCTGGCCAGTGCTGTGGGCAAAGCTAGGCAGACCAGACATCTGTCCATGCTGGAACAACAGTTGTGCAGTATGGGGTACGACCACTCACAAAGCTTTGCTCCTCAAGTCTGGACAGGCGACATGTCAGATTAATTGTAAGGCAACAGCACTTTCACATCACTTGTAATTTGGAAAAATTAGTAAAGATAATTTTTATCTTCATGATCAACCCTGATAAAGGCCACTTTGTCACTACACTTTCTATGCAACAGTAAGAAGAATATTTATTACTATCTTGTTCATATAGCTGACTTATATGGGTGCCCCCGAAGACTCATGGGCTCCCTCCTCTTCCATGGGATGGGATGCAAAATCCCCTAGCCACGGTCTCAGTGCTGAGGCTGTGCTAACCAACACAGACTTCTCTTTGCTGTCACCCTTTGAGGGGGGCTGAACTTGCCATCCCAGAAATGCTCAGGGACCTACAAGGATCATCAAGTCCAACTCCTATTTAGGCACAGGACAACCCCAAGGTCACACCATGTTCCTAAGTGCAATGTCCAATTGCTTCTTAAACTCCATGAGAGTTGGTGCCATGACAGCCTTCCTGGGGAGCCTGTTCCAATGCTCCACCACTCTCTGGGTAAAAAATCTCTTTCTAACATTCAACCTGAATTTCTCCCAGCACAGCTTCACACCGTTCCCCCGGGTCCTGTCACTGGTCACCAGAGAGAAGAGGTCAGCACCCAACCCTCTTTCTCTGGTGAGGAAGTTATAAACTGCAATGAGGTCTCCCCTCAGTCTCCTCTTCTCCAGGATGAACAGACCAAGTGATTTCAGCCTTTCCTCATAAGTCTTCCCCTCCATGCACCTCATCATCTTTGTGGCCCTCCTCTGGATGCTCTCCAACAACTTCATGTCCCTCTTGTATTGTGGCCCAAACCTGCACACAATACTCCAGGTGAGGCTGAACCAGAGCCTAGTAAAGTGGGACCAGCACCTCTCTCCATCAGCTAGCGATGGAGTGCTTGATGCAGCCCAGAACCCTGTTGGCCCTTTTGGCTGCCAGCACATACTGCTGACTCATATTCAACTTAGCATTGATCAAAACACCCAGATCCGTCTCTGCAGTGCTGCTTTCCAGCCTCACATTCCCCAATTGGTAGGTTGTTTTCAGATTGCCCCTACTCAAGTGCAGAAGCTGGCATTTGCGCTTGTTAAACATCATATAATTTGTGACTGCCCAGTCCTCTAATCTATTTAGATCTCCCTGAAGTGTCTCTCTGCCTTCGTTGGAGTCAACATCACCTCCCAGCATAGTATTATCCACAAACTTACTTACTAGGCATTCAAGTCCTATATCCAAGTCATTTATAAAGATGTTAAACAGAACCGGCCCTAAGATGGATACCTGTGGCACCCCACTTGTCATCTGTCGCCAGCCCAATGTAGCTCCACTTACTATAACCCTTTGAGCTCAACCCCTCAGCCAGTTGTGTACCCACCTTGTGATGTTCTTGTGTAGCTGTATATTCTACAATTTGTCCAGTAGGATGCTGTGGGAGACAGTATCATAAGACCTCCTGAAGTCCAAAAAGATGACATCAACTGCCCTCCCTTGGTCCACTAGATAGGAAATCTTGTCATAAAAGGACATCAAGTTTGTGAAGCATGACTTCCCTTTCATAAACCCATGCTGGCTATGACCAGTGACAGTGTTGTCTGTCAGATGCTTGACCATAGCTCCCAGGATAATCTTCTCCATAATTTTACCAGGCACAGAAGTGAGACTGACAGGCCTATAGTTACCAGGGTCATTTCTGTTGTCCTTCTTGAAAATCAGAAAAACATTTGCCTGTTTCCAGTCAGTTGGGACCTCCCCAAACTCCCAAGAGCGTTTCATAGAGAGGACTCGCTATGACATCTGCCAGCACTTTAAGAACCCTTTCTGTACTTTCTGTAGCCTTTCATGTACACACAGACCAAACAGCCTAGGACCAATATTTAGCCAGGCTCCACATGTGCATGTGTGTTGCCCTGGAGATGCAACCTCGGCATTGGGAGGTATTGCCTGCAGCTGAGCCTGCTGTATTAAGGATTTTTTTGTTTGTTTCAGTTCCCTTTTGCACCAAAGAGCCACAGAATCACAGAATCAATACAGTTGGAAAGGACCCTCAAGATCATCTAGTCCAACTGATAGCCCTACACTACTCTTATCCCTAAATCATCCCCTGAAGAAACACATCTATCCTCTTCTTAAAAATCTCCAGGGATGGTGACTCCACCACAGAATCACAGAATCACAGAATCATTATGGTTGGAAAGGATCCTCAAGATCATCTAGTCCAACCGATAGCCCTACACTACTCTTACCCCTAAATCATCCCCTGAAGAAACACATCTATCCTCTTCTTAAAAACCTCCAGGGATGGTGACTCCCCCCCCTCCCTGGGCAGCCTATTCCAATATCTCACCACTCTTTCAGTAAAGAAATTCTTCCTAATATCTAGTCTAAACCTACCCTGGCACAACTTAAGCCCATTCCCTCTAGTCCTGTCACCAGTCACAATGGAGAAGAGGCCAACACCCACCTCCCTAGAATGGCCTTTCAAGTAGCTGAAGAGAGTGATAAGGTCTCCCCTCAGCCTTCTCTTCTCCAGGCTAAACAACCCCAACTCCCTAAGCCTCTCCTCATAAGGTTTGTTCTGCAGACCCCTGATTAGCTTAGTTGCCTGTCTCTGCACCCTCTCCAGCACCTCAATGTCCTTCCTAAACTGCGGTGCCCAAAACTGCACACAGTACTCAAGGTGTGGCCTCACCAGTGCTGAGTACAGTGGCAAGATCACCTCCCTGCTCCTGCTGCTCACACTATTCCTGATACAAGCCAGGATGCCATTGGCCTTCTTAGCCACCTGGGCACACTACTGGCTCATGTTCAGGCGGCTGTCAATCAGCATCCCCAGGTCCTTCTCTGCTGGGGAGCTCTCCAGCCACTCCTCCCTAAGCCTGTAGTGCTGCTGGGGGTTGTTAAGACCAAAATGGAGGACTTCTTCAGGCACATCCCCTCATCTCTCAGAGGGTATTGGGTTTTCATGCAGGGGTGGGATTAAGAAGGGCAAATTTGGTCACCTTGGGGATTAGGGTGAACACTGTGACAAACATTACTGAAAAAGCTCTTATGCATGAAAATAAAAGATAGGGAGGGACTTGCATCCTGGGCTGCATCCAAAGCAACATGGCCAGCAGGTCAAGAGATGTGATTCTGTCCCTCTTCTCTAGTGAGACCCCACCTGCAGTACTGTGTCCAGTTCTGGAGTCCTCAGCACAGGAAAGACATGGAGGTGTGGGAGAGGATGCAGAGGAGGTCACAAAAATGATCAGGGTGGGGGAGTCTGGAACACCTCTGCTATGAGGACAGGCTGAGATTGTTGGTGTTGTTCAGTTTGGAGAAGAGAAGGCTCCAGGGAGATCTTATAGCAGCCTTTCAGTATTTAAAAGGGGCCTACAAAAAAGATCGGGAGGAACTCTTTATCAGGGAGTGTAGTGATAGGACAAGGGGTAATGATTTTTGTCAGAGAGGGTAGATTTAGATTTGATATAAGGAAGAAGTTCTTCACTGTGAGGGTGGTGAGGCGCCGGAATAGATTGCCCAAAGAAGTTGTATATGCTTCATCCCTGAAAGTATTTGAGGTCAAGTTGGATTGGATTTTGAGGAATCTGGTCTTACTGGAGCGTGTCCTTGCCCATGGATTTGAACTAACCCAAGCCATTCTATGATTCTATGTTATGTCTTGCACATGAAAAGACAGTTGCATTTTTAGGGTCTGGGGTTTACCTTTAATTTGGCTTCTTCCTAACCGATTCACATATCTGGCTACAGGCTGTAGGTAATGCAAGATGAATTCATACAAGATGAGAAGCCTTTTCAGCAGCAGATTGAAATGTGTTTTTCTCTATTTGTAATTTCTGATGTATTTCCTGTTAAAAATCTGTTATCCAGAGAGTTTACAGATTTCAAATTGCCAGGACTTTTTGGAGTGTTTGATAATCTTAGTTTTCTCCTGCAGAACTGAAACCACGCACCCGACCCCTGTGGCATGTCTGTTTTCTGATTGGACTGACCAGCTTTACAGTTCTAACTTTTTCTACCTAATAAAAAAAAAAAAAGTTCTATCATATCTCTGGGCTCCAAATTTACCCCTCCAAGGTCATATACCCACAGAAGCCTTGACTAATCCCTAGAATTTATGGAAGAGGCACCACTAAATAGGTGCTTAGGAGCATTTAATTTCTCCATTAGTGTCTAGTGCACTTTGCAGAAAGTTATTAAATGTTTTGCTCTACCATGACAGATCCTTAAATGCATGGTATTAGAGCATGGGGTTCAGCAACCCTGACCCTTTGTGGCACCAGGGGAAGCACATGGCAGTTATGGTGAGCTGCTACAGCTGCACACATCTGACCTGTGGCTTGAGTAGGTCTAACCATCTCCTCCTGGTCCTGGTCACATCCTTGGAGAACAGAGTAGCACAACAGGTTTTTCTGATGAGCCATTAGTAAAGCTGAAGCTGGATTTGAGTGTCCATGCTTGGAAAAATGTCCTTCCTTCTGGTGAAATCAGTGTGGCACAATCTAGAGCATTGTTAAAGATTCACAAAATTCCAGAACCTAACACACAAAAGTGCATACCCTGGGGAAAAAAAAAAGAAATAATTCCATTTGCTGAATGACGTGCTGCTTTGTATGACATTTGTTAAATTCACCCTCCGAAATGGTATTTTTGGCTCTACTGCTACCAAAATCCTAGACTGAGATGTAATTTATTTTTAAGAAAGTAAGAGTTTCTAATGGGTGTGATGCATTTTACTCTATGCAACTATGCTTTTGAAAAAATAAACATTTGACGTTCAAGCTCTGAAAGCTATCAGACAATTAATGCATCTGATACATGCATGTATGTTCTTGATTTGATGTGCTTAAACATGATTCTGTGAAACTGGTTAAGAAGAAATTACATTGTTTATTTTTTAATGGCTGTAGACACCACAGAGCTGATTATCCTTCACCATCTTTTCTTCCCCTCCCAATACATCATGCCCTGCCAAGTACTGAGCAGATCTTTCTTACGAAGGTCTATTTTTTCTCTTGCTTTGCAAACTCGAGTTGATAATCCCAGCAACAAACACAGAGACTTCCAAACTTCCTTTGTCAGAGACCTGCCCTTTGAACAATCTCTCTGTTACCTTGGTGTTGCAGCAAAAGCTAACCAGCATTGTTGTTAATCTAGCAGGAAAAGGGTGGTGAGAACAAAAGGTCATTTGGTATAATTTAGCCCCATGTTTCCAGATCCACTGCAACTGCTCTTTAAAAGATTAAAAAAAAAAAATTCAGAAAAAAATCTTTTTAGACATGTTATTTATGGCCTGGATATTGAAATCTGGCTTCAGAATGTGTATGACTGAGGTTCCGCTGGGGCTCTGCAATTTAGTGGAGGAAGGTTAGTGAGCAGTAGTACTTTCTTGCAGGGTGGAAGTAGGAAGGAGGACTCTTGAGTGACCATTTCTGAGTGCAACTGACTTTTGTGAGTTATACATCTCTTATGGGCATAATGTGCAAAGTTGTCTCTGTGTCACGGGTACAGCTTTTCCACCAACATCTGTTCATGTAGTCCCTCTTCTGTTTGAGAAATGCTTGCCCTTAGCATTTCCGCAACCAAGCATGATTGAGATCAGTTTGCTAGTCTAGCTGAAGGCAAGCATGCATCTGATGCGTAATGAGATATGTTGTGTTCTGATTAATAAAGGGCTCTGCTGAAAGCAAAAGTCAGTCGAGTGACAAGTTGGAAACCACAGTGCCAAAGAGGTGAGTGACTCTTCTGCAGCACCTCTAGACGGAGCAGATCGCCTTAACTAGGGTGCAAGTAAATAACCAACTAGTCCTGATATACGTGGGCCAACATCAGCATGAACAAGTGACACTCACACCTTCTGGGTCTCATCAGCTACTACTTGGGAAAAAACTTCTAGCCAAATTGGTGAGTGCTGAAACGTTGCAGGGTGCAAGGAAACATCTCAGCTTCTGCTCAGAGCTGTACAGTCAAGAATGTAAATCTCATACCTCCGGTAGCTGCATGACATCTTTATTTTTATTGGCAAGAGAAGCAGTATACACAGCGACATTGCAGTCTCTTAGCTCGTTAAAAATATCTCAATAAATAAACCAAACAAGCAACATATACACTGAAACAGAAAATTAAAAAAAAATGGAGTGGGGGGAGGGGAGTGAGTGGTAGCAAATCATGGAGCAATAAGGAACAGGTGGTAGAGTGTGGAGGGTGGTCTGAAGTCCAGACTGTACTTGAAACAAATCATGCGGGGAGCTGGGGACATGGCAGGCTTTTTTCTTCATTTTTTTTTCCGAGAGACTTGGTCCAGTTTTGGCATTACTGTACAAGAAATCAGGTTTTGAATTTTAAAAAATGGACAAAAAAACAACCAACCAATCAAAAAAAAAACCCAACCAACCCACAACAAAAAAAGCCCCAAACCAAAACAGAACAGTTAAGGGGAAGTAAAATCTGAACCCAAAGATTTCTCATAAATGTATTCCTGAATTAAGATTTTTCAGAAACAAACAAAAAGTTAGAAATAAACCAAACGTACAGACAGACGCACAAAGAAACACAACAATGAGCAACCAGGAATGTTGCTTCTCTTTCTCTTTGGTCAGTTGCTTGGGAAGAGATGTTGCAAAGTTTCAGACCATTAACTTTGGTGCTGCTTTCTCCTCAAAGTGCTCCGTGAGAGTTCAGAGCGAGGGAGGTCAAGAGGGGGGGGTCTTTTGGACCAGTTTACTTGAGGTTGTTAAGGTTTCAGAAGCTACAAACTTGATACATCTGAACTCCACTTCAGTCTCAGACACTGCACAGTCTGGAGAGAAGGAAAAAAAGGAGAAAAGAAAAATAAATACACTGAATATAAGACATCCTTCTGAAATATATTGTTTGGTAAGTTCTTTTCCACTATAAGTCAGTGCTGTGGTTCATGAACACCTGTAACCATGTGCTGAAACCTGCCTCTGGACCCAGCAACATGGAGATGCATGGTAAATAACTGGGTGAGACCCAGTCCATCTGGAGCAGCCCTCACTGCCCCTTCAGCAAGTGAACTGGGGAGATCTGATGCTCAAGTGCCTTAGGTGGGCAACCTGCAGTAATTTTCAGCTCCTCTGGCAAAAGCAGACAAACTCTTCTGGAAACTAATGGCTTACTGGGGTAACACATTCATGCAATATCTAAGTACATCCAAAACCAACAAAAAATCCCAACCTAAACTTAACAATTCCGTTGACTTTTGGCTGTATAGCCTAAATTTAGAGTCTGGTAATGTCACAGCCTTTTTTTTGCTTTGTTCTGTATATGGTAAATCCATAAGCAGAAGCAATGCATCCATTAAAAAGTCCATATGCTGACAGCAGCATCTCCAACCCCAAGAGATATGCTAAGCCCATTTACCATGTGATTCCTGGTAACACAACCCTGTATATCATCTCTCCTCTGCTCCATTTATTGGGATGTGACAAGATGCAGCAACACTTTTGGGGAACCCCATTACCTTCAGAGTTTTCTCTAATCTGCAGCAACCTGCTATTACTCAGCTGTGGCCTGATGGAACAAACTCTGTGGCCCAGCAGTGCCCATGGGAGAGATGGCTTTGCAGGCAAGATGCTGTTTCTGCCTTCAAAAAAGCCACCTCAGCTCATATATCAAAAAACAGATATAATTATTTCCTCCCACTAAGGAAAGCTTCCATTTAGCTTATTTCCTTTCCTTCTCAAAGTTATTAATTATCTAATTACAACCACATTCTGCAGAGGAGCTTGAGAGTTGACAGGCTGCCCAGGACCACTTAGGAAAGCTTAACTGCTTGGTGTGTGTGAGTGGTGGTGGTTTGTGTATGTGCACATCTGACAGATGGCAGGCTGGCCTTTTCTTAGTGTTGCTGTTGCCATGGAGGGACTCAGGAAAGGAAAATAATATGCAGGGAGGAGGAAGAAACAATGGAGTGATTTTCTGATGGTCTTTTTTCAGACTATTTTCTCCAGCAAGCAGAAGAAAGGGTGGAGGATGTTCACTGCCAACTACAGGAGGTATTACTGTGCCCTGATTTTCCCTGAACCTGGCTGCTGTGTAAAACAAGGTGGAACCAGGTAGAAAGCAGTAACAGCTGATCTACACTGAACACTGTTGGTTTTGTTTTTTTCTTTAAATCCCACCCAAGACTTGGAAAGGTCAACACAAAGCTGCTGTCAGAGCAAAATTGGTGGTTTGAAAGCCAATGTCTTTAAACCCAGCTGAGACGCTCTGCTCTGACTGCTGTTGCAGCACAGGATTCCATTTTCATTGGTCCTTTCAGGTCTCCAGCAGCTCATTTGGCTCTGGTCAACTGGAAAAATGAGAATTTCACAGCAGCTCAGTGCTGACAGGGTGTTTTGGCTTCCCGTTTGCAGGGAGATAAAGGATCATGGTCTACCCTGTGGACATCAGTGCTGCTATGTCCCAGGGCTCTGGCATGGCTCTGCCGGGACTCCTTACATCACTTTCCATCTCACGCAGGGCACCAGGATCAGAGTCATGGTGGACAGATGTGCCCGATGTTCAGCCTTCACTTGGCTAATGCCTAATTATTAGCCTAGGCAGGACCAGTTGTTCTGATAGGCTATTTCCACTGCTATTTTCTCTGTTTGTCCATTGCACGTTAAAGCAACCTATGTCAGCAGATGGAGGAATATTATGACCAGATACAGAGGTCACCCAAAAGAAACTGTTCTACCTGGCGATGAAGGGGATCTCTCCATCTTTGACATGTATTTGTGTTGGTGTTACACTTTGCTGACTGTTCTTACCACATATTCTAGATAAGATTTACATCAAAGAGTAAAACCTGCTCTTTCACAGACCCAATCTCTAAGAGCTAGAGAAGGAAAGAAGTGCACGATGAGAAACCACACTTTGTGTGACCTAATCCTTCCATTTTTTCTTCTCTGGGCCTTTGGAGTGTTCAATGCTGACTGCTTTTGAAAATCTGGCTTCAAGTAGCAATTTAGAAAACATAAATGGTAATGGATAGAGGTGGGCATCTGCTTTTTGCATAAGGGCTGTGTTATACATGGTGGTGGGATATGTGGAAACATGTCCACTGTAGGCAGAGAAATTATGAGATGGGTAATATCTGCACCCAATCTGTTCCTCCTTAGTTACCCCCTCCAGGTCACTCCAACAGGCTACTGTGTTAAAAACCTGACAACATCCCATGTGGAGCTTAATGAAGTAAAAGCACTTCAGGGGCTTCTCAGTTTGCTTAAGAGAGCTACATATATTGGAGGAGTTATACTCTGAATCTGGCTTGTGATCCCCATGTCAGAAATCTGGTCTTTGCTCACTGTGGTTTGAGTCTTGCAGGGAGAAGGAGGATAAGCTCCTGGCTGAGGAAGAAGGATAAACCACCCAAAAACCTGGGGGCTGGTCTTTCCTCCTCTCCTACTCAATGCTGCCACACCACTGCAGCCAGACCTTTTCTGGTGGCTGCCTCCTCCTGCCCCTTATTACTGAAGACCCCATCATGAAGTATCCCAGTAAACCTGGTGCCTTGTGCCTGGGTCCCCAGAAGGGCTGGCTCTGATCCTTCAACTCATCAAACACCAAAAGGGGAAGCATAGCCCTGCTTGCCTTCAGGAGCTATAAAATGAGCCATCAAGGCCCTTCTGGTTCCATCCTCTCTTAAATTATAGAGAGCTTTTCTTAACAATTTTTTGCATTGATAGACCTTCCTAAGGTTGTGCTTCATGTTTATGGTCCTTTAATCCCAGAGGGGCTAGGCAAGGCACTCATCAAAGCATGCCAAGGCACTCAGCTGGCAGCTACTCCTGTGGCACATCCCAGCTCCGCTCCTGTGAGATGGACCTATGGATGTTTCCTAATGCAATCCTGCAGGAATGGCTGCAGGTTTCTTGTGGCAGCAAAATGACAAGGTATATATCTATGGGAATTATTCTTAAAAAACTCAGCAAAGTCTATAGTGGATTTCATGGGGAGTAGGCAGAATTTCTTCCTAAGATGGGACTAAGCTGATGGAGCAGCACAGCAGGACTTCTCAGAGCTAGTTTTAATCCCAGCTCATGGCAGACTTTTCTGATATAACTATGCTTCCTTCATGGGCCTCAGTTTCCCTGGTTGGGAAATTGCAATACTTTCATTCTTATAGTGCATGTGGGATTTAATCCACTGTTGTCCATAGGGCACTACTTGTGATTCTCCGAGGTACAGCAGAAGGACATAATACTGTATTACAACAATAGTGTAAAACTAAATTATAACAATGCATGACTATAGTACCTGGACATAGAGATGATATACTGTGAAGATCTCTGCTGAACATAATTTCCAGGCACTTCTTTACTCTGCTGCTTCTAACACAGAACATAGTTTTTGTGCACTGCTATGTTGCAGGCTCAACGCAGTTTCCTCTGTACAGTGAACTGAAGGCTTGTTGCTCTAATTTTCCTTGCTTTGGGAGCATTTCCCAGCCCCATAAGGAGTATTCCCTGGCCAAAGAGGACAGCATGGAAACCATGATTGCTGAGAGCTGCCATCTTGATGTAAGGTGGCAAGAGCACAACACTGGTTGCAGGAAATTTTGCAACAGGTCCCCAAGGTATTCACTTACATAGGATTAGGATGGTTTTGGTTATAAAGTGATTGAAATAATTTCTATAACATGACCAAGAGTGGAAATGAAATAGGGAATGAAGCAAAAGTCCAGGCTGGATGATACTTTCAGCAACCTGGTGTAGTTGACAGGTGTCCCTGCCCATGGCAAGAGGGTTGGAACTAGATGATCTTTAAGGTCTCTTCCAACCCAAACAATTTTATCATTCTATGAATCTATGAAAACTGGTTTTGAGTTTGTTTGTTTGTTGGGTTTGTTTTTTTTTTTTAAAAAGGATACTTTTTCAACTTCTTTTAAAGCTGGGGATGTAAAAAATTATTCTGGCCCCAGGGCCCAGGCTCTTTCCTTCCATGTGGTGCTTCAACCAGCCAAAATCCCTACCAGAAAGCTGCTGGGTCACCTTCTTGCCTTGTGCTTGGGGATGGGGTCAGGCACTGAGCTGCAGGTTGTGGGGTGTGAGCTTCAATGCAGTGCAGCACATACCAGCTGCTCACTCTGCACCAACTGGTACTGATTTTGGCAGTCACCAAAAAGTTTATAGACTGTTTCCTCCCCCCTTTTCCTTTAACTCAGGGAACTATAACACAGTGTGGGTCGAAGTCAAGACCCCAGCTTTGCTTGGTATATTGGTGCAGGGCATGCTGCCCATGGGCCGATGATGCTGCCTTCAGTTATCTCCGGAGTGGAGGCAGTTTCTGATCAAACATTGTTCCCGAAGGGTGTTTGGATTCCAATAACAAATTTCTTGTAAGTAACACCAGTGGGCATGCTCCTTACTGACCCAGCATGTGGCTGCCCTCGTGGTCCTGGCCAGATTCCCCAGCAGCCTCCATTGTCTCAGCAGCTCCGCTGCCTTTGGCACCATCCCTGCCACCGTGTTTTGCCTCCTTGAAGTCCCTCTCCCTAGACTGTGCCTGCTTTTTAAGCATCACTACAACACTCATTTTAATGGGATGTTAACTTCAAGGACTGCTTTTTTTGCAGGCTGTGGAGGTTTGTAAGCAGGGAGCACCACTGCTGTGAAGCAGAATAGCAAGTGGTGGGGCTGCCTTGGGTGAGAAGGTAGGACACTAGTAGAGTAGGCAACATTGCTGGCTATGGATGGCAAAAGAGGTCTGCAGTCATCCTCCCTGGGAAACAAACACACACTGAGGAAGCAAATGTTAAACCAGCCCATGAGAAAGCACCAAACAAATTCAGGTGAAAATACCAGTTGTCACTGTCTCAAAACATATCCTTCCAAAATGAGAATAATCAGAAAGGATTAATAAAGGGAAACATACCACAAAAGCCTACTCAGGCTATCATTTGTCCTTATCCACGCTGTTAATTCATGCCTTATTGTGCTAGGTGCTGCACAATAGCTAGCAAGATATTACAGGCATGTTACAGGGCAAATGAGGAAGGAGAAGTTCCATGTTGAGTTGGATCTACTTGGAGATAACACCTAAACAAGACAGGGCAGAGTAAGTATGTCAGTCAGTGGTGTCTCTGGTTGTCACCCAACTGTGTACCTTTAGGGCTGGAGAGCCTCTATGTATTTATCAAGGAGAGGAAAAGTTGATGTAGAGAAGTTGTTCTTGGAACAGAACCCAAGCCATTGGGTTCAAGGAATGCTGGGTTATGACACAAAAGCAGATGCTCCTGCTTTAGAAAATTGATAAAATGTTTCAGTTGGTGTTAAGCAGCAGCTACCCTTAATATTTTTTCAAAATACATGTGGCTAGTTCAGTTATTGCATTATGTCACACCCGTGGTACTCTAGCCCCTCTGCACCCATGCTGCATGCACCATGCCCTGTAGGCACGGGTCTGGGGGAAAAACAACAATGAACAATGCAAAATGTGACTTGGGGATGCACATGTTGGCCCCTGTACCTTAAGAGTGGAAAGGTCAGTAAGGACTGGCGTGAGTTTTTGAAATGCCAAAGCAAGCAGCTCCAGAAATCAGCTTGTTCTTTTTTAAATTAGAAAATGCCAAGCTTGAGGAAAGGACAAATCTCAGCATTCTAACATTCAGGCAAGAAAGTCTGAATTTGGTTTACTTCTGGCCATGAGAACTCTTTTGCCTGACTACTGGGACAGTGGGCTAGATGCAACCCATGGCAGGCAACTTGGGCTCCTGGGATAATTCCATGCTCCTTTCTCCTCACTGCTGTGGCCTAACTTAACCACAGATTTACTAGCTAAAGGGACTGCCATTAAGACCTATGTGGCAGATTAAAGTACAGAGGACTGAGATACCTAGGAGGATATTGCTGGGGACACAGAAATCACCTAATCTGATGATTAGAGGCTGTCATCATAATGGGCAGGGTGCTTGACGTGCTCACTGACAAACGCCCCCAATTCCTCCCTTAACCTCCCTCATTCCTGAGCTTGATGAACCAGGAACCATTACTCCTGGCAGTCTTGGGAATGACAGCTTTAGAAAAGCATATGGCAAATATCAGTCATGATATCTGTGGTCAGGTTTGCATGTTTTGCCTTCCAGCATCCCATGGAAACTGATGTTGCTTGAGCTGAAAATTTTCCATGCCTAACGGTGATTCCTCTTTTTTGTCATTGTTTTTCTTTTCTGGAGCCTGGGCAAAAATGGTCTAGCTGTTTCAGAGTGTGGGGAGAATGGAAAACAGCCATGCTGCAAGTGTATTGGAGTTTGAGATGGCAGTGGGTGGAAAAATGAAAGGCAACAGGCAAGTTGCCCACCTTGCAAAACGACATCCCACCTGAACCTGGAGGAAATTAAATTTGCTTTGACCTAGTTCTGAGCCTCCCAAAATTGCATTCCAACTATGTATGGGCTGACTGTTTCTGTGGGCCATATGAAGCAGATCTAAGGCAGGAAGCACAGGCAGTTATTTTGGCTTGGCTTTTATCACAGCACCGTTAAACTCGCAGCTACCATGAGGCAGCAGAGATGTGACAGGGTGGAGACAAGGTGGCGGCTGCTAGGAGCTGGTGAGTTGGACACATGATCAGCAGGTTGGGACATACACAGGCAAACCAAGTATTTGATACCTAGGTTAGGTGCAATATGTTTCCAGCAGAGTGGTTGGCCAGACTTCAGCAAACCTTAACCCTGGGAGGTGAGGTGCCCTTTGACTCTCTCTTGCCTGAAGAAGAATCCTGTGTCATGGAGGAAGCTGAAGTTAGGATATGCCCAATCACAGGGTGTGATGCAGCCTTGCCTCTCTCCTGCCATGCCCACAATCCCCCTGAGCCTTCCTGCAAACGATGGTCTTTACCTGATGCTGTCCTCCATCTGCCTGCTTCACCCAAAACAAGAACAATTACTGTGTAGCTGAAGGCAGCCTCACCAGTTTCTAGAGATTTTTAGAGTAGTTTTTGCTCTGTCAGTCAAAACCGGATGTCAGAAAGTGATGTCAGAGTGACACCAGAGAAATTTGCAAAGGCTTTTCAATTCTGCAAATCCTGTGCTGAAATTTCTTTCTATATATGAAATATATATATCATAAATATATATTTATATATATATAAATTTTTATATACATATGACATTTAAATATATGTATTGGCTAAAACCTAAGTTAAAACTGATGGAGAATTTCTGCTGAATTCATCAGATCTTTAGGTATGATATGGAAACACAACATTCAGTTCTGTTTAAGGATGGGAAAACTCTATCTGCATATTTTCTTCATGCTTATGCATGGTTTAATACGTGTTCAAATATTTTTATAGAAAAGTCAAAGGAAGAAGGGATATGCTATTCTGCATAGTGTGTATAAAGCTACACTCAGTACAGGCATTGGTTGAATCTCTTCCAAGGGGATATTCTCAAATTATCATATGGAGTTGTCAGTCATCCCTAGAGCCAAAATGGGCAATAGTGTATATTTGAAATTTAAAACATTTTTGTGATTTGAATGGCATGAAAATGCAACTTTTTAGGAAAAATATCATATTGCTTAGCAGCAGTAGGACCTTTTCAAGCAGGCAAGTTTGTGCCCTCTATTGCAGGAAAATTAAACATGTGGCAACCCCTGAGAAGGATGGAAAGCCATTTACACACATTTTGGAAAGGGTTCCCCTTTCACTTGACCGCACCACAACAGGGTGCTTGGTTGGGGAAAAACAAGACGATGGAAAGGTGTGGTGGGACACCAACACTTCAGTTGTGTCTTTGACTGCTTCTACATTGCTGTTCACACATCTGCCTGGGGAAGCAGCCCATACTTTCTTGCGCACTAGTCTCTGGGGGCAACCAGCTGCAAAGCAAGGGTTTATGAGACCTCTTTCTGAACATGGCCAGAGATGATCAGCAGAGGTGAGGCATGAAGGGGAAACAGAGACACAAAGGAATGGCACCTTAAAATAGTAGAAAACCCTTGATTCTTAGGGTGTTTAACACCATGGATAGTTAAAAAGTTCAGGATGGGAAATGAATTCCCATCCTCATGGTTGCTTTCTGCCCCTGGGGAGTGCTGGTTTGTGCAGCCATAGCACAGACCCTTCTATAGGCCAGAAAAGGAGAGACCCTGAATGCACTCCTGTCCCTCAAGCAACAGAAAAGGCAGCAGAGCCAGTCTGCAAGGCCTCAGAGGAAGCAGCAGAGAAAGGAATGCAGATAATTGTGTACATGCAGCGGGGAGAGAGAGGGCCAAAATCAGATCTAATGCTGTAGGTACAGACAGACTGAAACCAGATACACTGGCTTGTGTTTTTCTGCCTTTGCTGGTATGAACCCTTATCAACCATCCCCTCTTGAAGTCTCACAGATGAAAGAAAATCACAGTTGCGTGTATCTTACAGCTGGGAAACAATTTTAAAACATATCCCTCACAATTGTCTATTCCTGAGCCACAGGGCACCTCCCCGCCCCCCATCACCAAATGTACCCTTCGCTGCCTAGACGAAGGCCTCTAATCTTACCCCAGGTTTTTCAGACCTTGGAGGATTTACCTGCCTGTGGCTGATTGGAAGGAAAACATCCTCCCTGAGTCTGGAGTTACTGGAAGTGTAACTAGCTGTTGGAATTGTTAGTGGAAGCGTAACTAGCTGTTGGAAGGGGATGTGGCATAAGAAAACAGAGATTTAAGCCTTTTCTCTTCCATCCAAGACTGGTTTTGTTGTCCCAGACCATACTGCGCACCATAGAGAAAGGTTAGTGTCTTGCTCAGAGCTCACTGTGCAGGAAAAAATGTGGCAATGAAAGATCCTAAAGAGATAACACTAAAAAAAGAAGCAAATGGGAGACCCCATGGCCCTGGCTCCTGCTCATGCGTCATCCTGGGTGGTGGAACAGGATGGAGTACACCTGTGAGGCTGGGGCTGGATTGGATACCAAAATCAGTTCCCTACCACAGATGAAATAAATCTGGGGCACTTGTGAGCGCTCCTCTCATAAATAACAGAGAGAAGTGGACTGATTCAATTTTTTTCAAAATAAGTCTAATATCAGCAAGCAGCCAATACTGACTGAAATGACTGAATAATCTTGCTTTAAATCCTGGTTTGGTGTTCGGTTTTTTTTGCTCACTCTGCTGCAGGAAGGCTCATTGGTGTCCATGGCCATTCACCTTAGAGATTATCTGTGAAGCAGATGTCAGGGCCTGCTGTCCTGGAAGAGCTGCCAGACCTGTAAAGTTCTCATGTCCAGTTTAACAATGCTGCAATATATTTGTTACTTTGGTTTTACATTCCTTTTCACCAAATTTTATTTTTTAATTTAAAAAAATTAAAATGCAGAAATGTGACATTCTAGGAGTGCATGAGATCCAGTGTAGTTAACAATGCTGTTTACCAGAATGGTCTGAATTTAAAAGTATTATATCAATTTATATTATCAATAGATAATATTCACATAATATAAATATAATCAGCACCTTAATCAGCAGTGAACTGACTGATTTTGACTGCTACCTACTTTAGTATTTTGTATGTATCATACAGCTGACCTTCTTGCATCCAGTTTATATTTAACAATGGAAAATGAGCTTTTCCATTCTTTCAGATTCAGGCTTACTTTTGCAAGGCTAAACTGTCTGGAGCAAAGGAAGTGTCTCCAGAACAGAGGAACCTGTGAACCTCGCAAACCACTTTAACACCTCTGCATGCTCTGATCTCCATTTTTGCTTAGCTCCTGACAACCAAGATGTTGAGCCTTCCTTGGGGCTTCAGTTCCTTCCCACTTGAAAAGAAGAGAGAGATGTTCACCAAAGAGAGGAGAGCCAGTACAACCCTATTGTAGGCCTGTGAGGGACCTGCAAGCTCAGAGCTCCAATGGGAAACCAGCTTTGCTGCAGCATGAACCAGCATAGCTCACCCATGGCCATCAATATGAGAAAGCCAAGGTGGCCTCCATCATACACAGAAACTTGTGAGCTCGATAACTTCCCATGGAAAAAACTTCTCTTTGGGCCCCTGAAATACCTAGAGAAATCCACTTCTTCAGCATTTTGGCTTGTGGCTGATTGCCCTAGCCCGGATAAAATCAGTCGCCTGGGGCTGACCTCTCGATAGGGAGGAGAATTGAGAGCTCTGCAAGGAGGAATTTTGCTGCTGGGATGCTCAGAGTTCCTGTGTTACATCCTGCCCCTCTGCAAAAGACTCTGGGCAGTGTTTGCTTCAAGGTACTGTGTCCATCCCTTGCCAGAAAATGAAATGAAAAAAAAAGGAAAGAAAAAGAAAAAAAAACCCTTTTAACAGGAAGGCACCCCCCAAAAAAATAAAACATTTCCCCTGGCCCTGAACTCCTACACAGCCCAAACATCGGCTGCTGTGGGACAGTGGAGTTCATCACAGCTGGAGGAGGAGGTAGGTTTCTGGGACTCCCTTGTTAAAATCTTGGCAGCACATCACTGAAAGCACAGCTAGAAATTGCTGAGAAGCGGAAGCTGCTAATGAGCAGTTGGAGCAGGAAAAAGCAGAGCTGCTTCAACATTTGAAAGGACCATCCAAACTCTGTCCTCAGCTCTACCCAGCTGCCTCGTGGGTGGCTTGAAAGAACAAGCTCTGGGGGACACCACCAGGATGTCTGGACCCATGAAGGGTCAAGTGGCCAGGGAAAGCCAGCAACTGGGGTTAAAGGACAGGAGGGTGCCAGCCACCACCAGCCCTCCCAGCTAATGGAGCAGCAAAGAAATCCCACTGTTTTTTCCTTGAGCTCACCTCCCCTTTCCAGAGGCACTCACACACACGCCTGGATTTGCACAAGAAGGGTGTGGAATAAAGGAGCAGGGATAGGGAAAAAAGGCAGGGAATGAGATACTCTTCTTGGGAAGCTCAAGGGAAATAGATGGGTTAGATATTGGAATAGGCTGCCCAAGTGGTGGAGTCACCGTCCTTGGAGGTTTTTAAGAGGAGGATAGATGTGTTTCTTCAGGGGATGATTTAGGGGTGAGAGTAGTGTACGGCTACCAGTTGGACTAGATGATCCTGAGGGTCCTTTCCAACCGTAATGATTCTGTGATTCTGTGATTCTGTGGGTTGGGGATGAGAGGTAACACAGGTAGATGTAGATGTGTCCTTAAAGAGTGGCTCTGAAGCTGAGGAGGCTCATGCCAAGGATGAGGGCAGTTGTTTCATGTCTTTCTTTGCCTTATGAGCCTCCTATACTCTGGCCTCTGGGTGTCTCAGATCAATATGGGCTCCAGCTGCTAGACCACAAGCAATTCTGGGGAGGCACTTGGTTCTCCCTGCCTGAAAAGCACAGCCAAAACAGTGCTAAAGCAAAAGAAATAAGTGATGTAGAAATCAGGTTATGGATGGGATACACACTTCTGCTGAGGTACTCAGGAAAAGTCATGTGCAAATCTTAACTTGCAGAAATACAGCTTGAAGATGAGGCTTAATTTATTTTAATAGACAGTTGCATGACCTGTTACAGCTTAATGACTTATACCATTGGCTGAGCTACCATGACTGGTCATGTATCTGTTCCAAGTTGTTTGGAAAGTAAAATATACTTATATCTAAGACAAACACGTTCTTCTAGGCTGATTGAGACTATCTGGGAAGAAAATATGAATAGGAACATGGTTCTTCTTTCCCCTGGGAATATGTGAAGATGGTGGCTTAGGGCAGCTGGTGCTGCATGCATCATCATGTGCAGCATATTCTGACAATACTGGCAGTCAGTGTGACGTGTCTTCAGTCTCTGTCCATCTCCACAGGGATAAATACAACTGGGATACCCTTCTGCCTGCACCTATTTTAGAATAGCAGAGAGTATTGGATAAAGAGAATCCTTTTTCTCCTTTCCCTGTGCATTCCTGCCAAAATAATACAAATTTTAGGAAAAACACTTTCTCTAAAAATAAATATATATATCTGCAGCTTTATTCTTTTTCCAAGGGAACTCTTCTGGTCTGGCCTGCTCACCCAGTAGTTTCCCCTGTTCTTCTTAATTTTCCCATGTGCAAGAAGTATTCAGCTGCACTTTACAAATCTCATCAGTAGCAACATCCCTGTGGGAAGCAGCAATTATTGTTCTCTGGCTCTGGGAATGGGACTAGGACTGTGTGCTGACAGGTCATACTCCATGGAGGATGCCTTTCCTACCCATTTCCTCACTTCACCTATCCCTGTCCTGTTTAGATTAGGTACTTCAGGATCAAGTCTTGCTGTATCTGTACATATGGGTCCAGTAGGACTATGGAAGTGATCATCCTTCTGTACTCAGCACTGGTGTGGTTGTACCTAAAATACTGTATTCAGTTTTGGGCCCCTCACTACAAAAAGGATGTTGAAGTGTTGGAGTGTATCCAAAGAAAGGCAACGAAGAGGAGGTTTCGATTGGACATTAGGAAAAATTTCTTCATCAAAAGGGTTGTCAAGCATTGGCACAGGCTGTCCAGGGATGTGGTGGAGTCACCATCCCTGGAGGTGTTTAAAAGAAGTGTAGATGTGGTGCTGAGGCATATGATTTAGTATTGTCCTGGCAGGGCTGGGTTAATGGTTGGACTTGGTGAGCTTAAAGGTCTTTCCAACCTAAATGATTCTATGACCTATGATTCTGTAGCTGAGCACAGGAGGACTGCAAAATTTTTTCATCAGTACAGCATGAAGACTCTATAATAACACTGACTCCTAAAAGTAAACCAGCAAGTGGATGATAGCAGTCATCTGTTATGACTGACTCAGCTGTGCGGATTAATGCCAGTGGAATTTTAAAAAACAAAACCCCTGCTTTAAAACATCTATGGTTTAAAATCCTTGCCTTTATCAAACAAACAAACAAAACCAACAACCCCCACCCAAAAAAAAAAAATCCACCCCAAAAATGCTGGGACTAGCCACTAAAAAGCAGAGACAGTTTGCATAAGATCAATGGCATTTGGTGGGCTTGGCTTCTGTGAACTATCCAGGGACAGGTACCATTGCCTTATGAACCCAGGGTGGGTTTTTATGTTTGATAGAGTCTCTGATAAATAGCAGCTAAACCACCTGTAGGCCAGATGTGCATAGCTGTACATGTGCTGCTGCTGATCAATCTTGAGATTACATCACGCTACAGATGCCTGACTTCAGAAACGCTTGGAAGGCAGAGCTGGAGTGAGCAAACTGAGGCACTTCTTTCTTCTTGACTCCTCTGCGCACAATGCCAAGTCCTTTTGTTGTTACCTTGACCTGTGCTATGCAACCTCAAAGCAATAGAGGAGGAACTTCAGCCAGCCATTTCAGGAGAGTCATTGGCATCCTATAATCAGGAATAGTGCCTCTCCATGATTAATGTGCTGGGGGGATGGGTTACGTACTATCCACCTGGGACACAAAAAAAATCAACATCTGCATTTAAATTGGTTTATTTGTGTGTTTTTCCATGCTGCCACACATGGCACAGATTCACTCTCTGTGGGCATGTTCATGCCTGCATGTGTAAAAGAAACTGCTGTGAAAGTCAAGTGATTTTAATTTTCCGTGGACTAATCCCCTGCAAGAAATATGGCACTTGTACTTAGAACACTGGAAAGCAACACTTTGCCTTCCCTGAGAAATATTTGAAGGTGATTGCTCAAAAAAAGACTCTGTGGGGTGTTTTGTTGTTTTTTTTTTGCATTGGGGGTGGGGAAGAAAGTTTTTCCTTTGCTGCATGAAGCTGTGTTTCCTCTTTGTAACTGAGAAACAGATACTGGGGCAGATTCCCTGAAGTGTGGGGGGTCTAATCCTCACTTTTCACACTTACAGAGCTTTACAGAGCACCACAAAATGATCTCAATGTGAAGAAGCAGGATTCTCCTCTCTCCTTGCCCATTGTACTCAATGTCACGGTTTTGGCAAGGCCTGGACACGCGTGCTGGGTGAAGTTCTCAGATGTTTGGCAGTAGGAAGGGTGCTACTTCAGCATCTTTCCCCTAGCATGAGGCAGCATTTGAAGAATGTGCCCTCACTTACCACTCCCTGGTCCCTGAAGTCAACAGTTGCAATTGCTCAGCCCCAGCCCAGCAGCAATTCATGTGGTGGCAGGTGCAGGTTTTTGATAACCACCCAGGTTCTGAGTAACGGTGGTGATTCAGTCTGTGTGTTACTAATCTCCCAGGACTTTCAGAAGGGATTGTACCAGGCCAGGTCTCCATCTGGGATTAATCAACACAGCTTCGTTGAAGTCAATGGGCCAAATTCTCACTTTGAATAAACCGGCTTAACTCCACTGCAGTCAATAAAGCTACTCTGATCTCTTTTTTATGGCAAGAGCACTCCAGCTCTTTAAAATATGTGGGGTTACAGGGTGTTGCCCTCATGCAGAGAGAGTGACATTTGTTATATGCCAAACAGTCCTGCTGGGGTAAGAACTACTTGGCATCAAGTAAGGCACTCAAGCACGTGCAGGTGATGTGAACCACACCGTGTTTCAGAGAAAGCTACCAGCTAACCTGTGGGGCTGAGGCAAGCATAGCTCAGGGCAGAAGCCCTGCTGCACACCAGCTCAGCTGCCTTTTGGGCACCCTGTACACAACTGATGCTAACATTGTGCCTCTAGAATTGTTGTCAGTGACTTTAAATAAGTATGCTGGTAGATCACAGCCTTTTCATTCATTACCTCTAGTTCCTGGAGGCCCTTTCTTCTGTGTTTTCAGTGGTCTGACAGCTACATTAACATGGACACAAGCCTGTCAAGAGCTGTCCTGGATCTTGCATCTCTTCTGGGCCATTTCTTCCAGGCTTTACAACAAGCATCACATTGTACAAGTCTTCTTATAAACTATACAGCTTTCACCTTTCATGCAGATGGCAACACCCAAGCTTAAAACCAGCTCTCTAAATTTCAGCCTGAGTCCTTTCATTCAGCTGCTGCTCCTTAGTTTAATGAGCCCCTTCTTCCCCTGGCTTGTTGTTTATAAGCAGCCCTGCCACCCCATTTCTTTTTCCCTATCTCCTTGCCAGCCTTTTGTCAAGACTGACTGTAGTGGTTTTGCAAAACCACTACACTGACTTTCTGCTGCCTGGGGGTGCTCAGTACAGCTTTACATTATGGCATCTTTGCAGGACTAGTGCCAGAAGATAAGGTTCCTTTTATGGCTAGAAGGAGTTTTGGAGTCTGTAGAGTGTTGGCCTTTTGTATTTTTTGGGGGGTTTGGTTTTTTTGTTTCCTTTGTTTTGTTTGAGTATGCTTTGCTTCAGTGTGGTCCTGTTTGCTTTACTTCAAACCTCTTGGCTGGCTTTGAATGAACAAATGCTTGAATATTCATGTTTTTCAGCCCTGTTTGTTCACCTTGGGCAGTGGTGGCTAATGGAGGGGCTCTTAGTTAAGGTAATGGCAGGGTTTTCTGAAGAGCAGAGACTGGGAATCTCCCTTGGGGCTGGTTAGTGGGTGAAATATTTTATCTTTGTTTTTGTGGTTCCCAAAGTCACCATCCTGCTCTCAGGAGTGTGGTCTCCTGAGAAGATAGCAGTAACTCGCCAACCTCTGAGCAACCATGAATCACTCATTTTTCCAACACTCATAAACTTAGCATCATTGTTTGTTACTTGGCTTGAGACTGGCTGGCTGCTTAACAGGTTTTCCTGAAACTGTTATGTGGGTGATACTGGGCAAACAAGTAACGGGAAGCAGGAGGGTCAGTGCTCTTTCTCACAACATCTTTAGTAACATGTTTGCAGCCTGAATGGTGCTATGATCTCCCCAGGATGAGAGCTGCACAACCCACTGCTCTGGTCCAGGAGCCTGCACTCTCATAAACAAATGTCCTGAGGGTTTTTGTTTCCTTTTCAATAACTAATAATTTTTTCACATGCTTCAGTGACCTGGGAGTGAACACGAAAGGTGGTGTGTTCTGCTTGCTGTCTAGCAGCTTTCTGTCTTGCTGATTCATGTTTCTTCCGTATAAATAAACTATGGAGCTCTTATGTCAATTTTTCATCACGCTTCTGGAGTTTATGGCTTGGTGAGAGGAAAAGCAAAACTAATCACTCCCTTGCTGCTATTTTGTAAGGGGAAACAAAGAGTCTCATTCCAGGAAATTCAAATTCCTGGAGGAAGAAACATACAAAGATGAAATCTCTCTGCTAAAGGAGCAAAAATGTCAGCATGTCCAGCTTGTCTGTATTTACTGAAATATTTAATCATATGCCTAATATTCAAATGTGTGCCATTAGCCCTGCTGACTTCAGTGGGATTTCGCACATGCTTTAAGAATGTGTAGTGTGTTCTGCTGAATAAGAATAGGCTAGGAAACAACTACCAAGTACTTGATTTGTATGCAGCATGCATGCAGAAACCTAGAAAAAGCTCTGGAAAATTGGTTTAAATGGTCTTTCATAGTCTGTCATTCTGCAAAAGGCAGACGTATGTTTTCTTGTTTCCAGTTGTCAGGGTTTTTTTGAATTTCAGTATTAAATGAATGTGTTAAGTCAAAATTTTCAACCAAATTAGTGTGGATGACTCAGCTCAAAGCCAGCTTCCGTCCACCAGGACCCACAGATCCCTTTCCCCTTCACTGCTCTCCAACAGGTCAGTCCCCAACCTACACACATACATGGGGTTGGTCTTTCCCAGGTGCAAAACTCAACACTTGATCTTGTTGAATTTCATTCAATTCTCCCTGCCCAACTTTCCAGCCTGTCTAAGTCATGCCAAATGGCAGCACAACCCTCCAGTGTGTCAATGACTCCACCCAGTTTAGTGTCATCAGCAAACTTGCTGTCAGCACACTCTGTTCCCTCATCCAGGTTGTCAATGAATGTATTGAAAATTACTGGTCCCAGTACCGACCCCTGACGGACTCCACAGCCTTGCAATAAATTCTGCCAGCTCCCTCAACACACGCAGATGCATCCTATCAGGTCCCCTGGATTTATGGATGTCCAGATGGCTTAATTGCTCTCTATCCCAGTCCTCATCAAATAAAGAAAATTCCTCCATTATCCTAACATCATGTGGGGGCTCAGGGGTCTGAGGCTCCTGATGACAGCCTCTAACAGTGTCGACAGAGACAAAAAAAGCATTCAGTAACTCCACCTTCTTTGTATCATCTGTCACCAAGGCATCCACCTCATTCAAAAGTTGGCCTACGTTGCCTCTAGTGTTAGCTTTTCCTGCAATATATTTGAAGAAGCCCTTCCTATTGTCCTTGACCTCCCTTGCAAGGTTTAATTGCAGGGAGGACTTAGCTTTCCTAGTCACCTCCCTACATGCTCTGAGAACAGTCTTATACTCTTCCCACGTGGCCTTCCCCTCCTTCCATGACCTGTAGACTCTCTTCTTCCACTTGAGTTTGCCCATCAGTTCCTGACTTAACCATGCAGATCTCTGGTGAGGCCGCGTCTGGAATATTGTGTCCAGTTCTGGGCCCCTCAGTTTAAGAATGATAGGGAACTGCTGGAAAGAGTCCAGCGCAGAGCCACAAAGATCACAGAATCACAGAATCGCCAGAGTTGGAAGGGACCTATTAGGATCATCTAGTCCAACTCATGTTTAGGCACAGGACAACTCCACAGTCACACCATGTGCCTAAGTGCCTTATGTAAGTGCTTCTTAAATTCCGTGACAATAGGGGCCATGACAGCCTCCCTGGGGAGCCTGTTCCAATGGTCCACCACCCTCTGGGTAAAGAAGCTCCCACGAATATTCAATCTAAATCTCCCCCGGCACAGCTTCATGCCGTTCCCCTGTGTCCTGTCGCCAGCCACCAGAGAGAAGAGGCCAGCACCCACCCCTCCCTCCCTGGTGAGAAAGTTATAAACAGCTATGAGGTCTCCTCTTCTGCAGGCCGAACAGACCAAGTGCTTTCAGCCTTTCCACATAACACTTCCCCTCCATTTCCTTTACCATCCTTGTGGCCCTCCTCTGGACATTCTCTAACAACCTCGTTTCCTTCTTGTACTGTGGCGCCCAAAACTGCACACAGTACTCCAGGTGAGGCTGCACCAGAGCCGAGTAGAGTGGGATCAGTACTTCCCTCAATTGGCTAGTAATGGAGTGCTCGATGAACCCCAGAATCCTATTGGCACATTGCTGGCTCATATTAAACCTATCATCTACCAAAACACCCAGCTCCCTCTCCACAGTACTACTCTCCAACCTCACGTTCCCCAGCTGGTAAGTTGGTTTTGGGTTGGCCCTACCCAAGTGCAGAACCCGGCACTTGTCCTTCTTAAATTTCATACGGTTTAAGGCAGCCCAGTCCTCTAATCTGTTAAGATCCCTCCGAAGTGCCTCTCTGCCCTCACTAGAGTCAACAGCACTTCCCAATTTAACATCGTCTGCAAATTTACTTATTATACATTCCAGTCCTACGTCCATGTAATTTATAAAGATATCAAACAGGACTGGCCCCAAGATGGATCCCTGTGGGACCCCACTTGTCACTTGTTGCCACCGCAACATAGTTCCATTCACCAAAACCCTTTGAGCCCGACCCCTAAGCCAATTATTCACCCACCTCCTGATTCTCCCGTCTGGTTGAATCCTTGACAATTTATTCATTAAGATGCTGTGGGAGACAGTATCAAAAGCCTTGCTCAAGTCCAGAAAGATGACATCAGCTGGTCTCCCTTGATCAACTAGATGGGTGATTTTATCATAAAAGGAAATCAAGTTAGTTAAACATGATTTCCCTTTCATAAACCCATGCTGGCTAGGACCAATGACAGCATTATCTGTCAGATGCTTGTCTATAGCACCTAGAATAATCCTCTCCATAATTTTGCCGGGCACAGAAGTGAGACTGACCAGCCTATAGTTAGCAGGATCATTCCTGTTGCCCTTCTTGAAAATTGGAACAACATTTGCCCGCTTCCAGTCAGTTGGAATCTCCCCAGACTCCCAAGATTGTTGAAAAATCATCGAGAGAGGGCTCGCTATGACATCTGCCAGCTCTTTAAGTACCCTTGGGTGGATTCCGTCAGGCCCCATAGACTTATAGGGGTCCAGTTGGAGGAGCAAGTCCCGCACTAGTTCAGGGTCAACTAGAGCATTAACAGACTCGCTGCCACTGATCCCTGGCTCATGGCATTGAGTACTCCAGATCCCATTCTCTGTGTTAAAGACAGAGGCAAAGAAAGCGTTAAATGCCTCTGCCTCATCAGTGTCTTCAACTGCCAAGAGACCATCCCCATTTAGTAATGGGCCAATGCCATTCCTGGACTTCCTTTTACTGTTAACATATTTTAAAAAGCTCTTTTTACTGTCTCCCACAGTATTAGCCAGCTTCAATTCTACCTGGGCCTTAGCTGCACGGATTTTCTCTCTGCAGTGACGTACAGCTCCTCTGTAGACCTCCCACGTTACAAGTCTCTGCTTCCACTGGCCATATACATATGATGAACGGGCTGGAACATCTTCCTTCTAAGAAAAGACTGAGGGAGCTGGGTCTCTTTAGCTTGGAGAAGAGGAGAGTAAAGGGTGACCTCATCTATGCTTTTAAGTATGTGAAGGGTAGGTGTCAGGAGGATGGGGTCAGGGCCAGTGACAGGACAAGAGGCAATGGCTGGAAGCTGAAGCATAGGAGATTCTGTGTGAACACATGTAGAAATTTTTTCCCACTGAGGGTGCCAGAGCACCGGAACAGACTGCCCAGAGAGGTAGTGGAGTCTCNGAGGTTGTGGAGTCTCCTTCTATGGAGGTATTCAAAACCTGTCTGGACGCGCATCTGTGTGAGCTGGTCTAGGGAATCCTGCTGTGGCAGGGGGGTTGGACTAGATGATCTTTCGAGATCCCTTCCAACTCCTAATATTCTGTGATTCTGTGATCTCCTGTCTCCCTTTCTCAATTTTCTACATGTAGGGATGCTCTGGTCTTGAGCTTGCAAGAAGGGGTCCTTGAATGTTAACCAACTCTCTTGGGCCCCTTTATCTTCTAGTACCCTGTCCCATGAGACTTACCTTAGCAATTTCTTGAAAAGATGAAAGTTGGCCCTACTGAAGTCCAGGGTTGTGATCCTACTAGATATCCTATTTCTCCTATACAAGATCCTGAACTCTACTATCTCATGATCGCTGTAGCCAAGGTTGCCCTCAACCTCTACCTCTCCAACCAGACCCTCCTTGTTCGTGAGTAGCAGGTCCAGCAGTGCTCCTCTCCTAGTTGGCTCATCTACCATTTGCATCAAGAAGTTATCATCAATACACTGGAGGAACCTCCTGGACTGTGAATAGCTGGCTGAGTAAACCTTCTAGCAAATATCTGCGTAGTTAAAATCCCCCATAAGAACCAGGGCCTGTGATTGTGAGGCTACTGTCATCTGCCTGGAGAAAGCCTCATCAACTTCCTCATCCTGATCAGGTGGCCTGTAATAAACACCCACAACAGCGTCACCCATTCTAGCCTGCCCTTTAATTCGCACCCATAAACTCTCAACTCGCCCCTCATTCACTCCTGGACAGAACTCAAAATATTCTGCAGCTGATGCTGAACGTGTTTTCTGCTCTGTACAGCTGAGTTTGCCTGTGGCTTATGTTTGCAGTACAGCAAAATTTTTCCTTAAGTTTCTTTTTCCCTAGGTTAAATCTGCACAAATATGTTAGTAAAGCATGAGCCAGGCTGGGTGTTAAATGATTGAAATAGAAGTTTTAAAGGCTTATTATGAAATCAAAGGTAGAGAGAAGCATTGATTAGTCTCTGTCTAGAAAAGTGTGTGTACTTGCTTCTAAGCACAACATACAGATCATCTGTGATACCATATTCAACATACTGTTTTTAATATACTGCTCTGTGCTTTACACCATTTAAAGATGTTTCTGTTTTCTTTTGAAATTTCTGGTTTCCACTATTATTTAAGCACAGATGTCTCATATCTATAATTATGCTGCACACATCCCCTACAGATATGTGCAACTATATTACAGCACTTGCTTGTGTCTGTAAATATTGATGTGCATGTATATGCATACATGTAATGCTCTAAAGTTGGTGTCCATCTATTAGGGAGCACAGCCATAGGGATACCACTGACAACCAAAGAGATTCTGGTTTTGACATCACATCCTGTGGAGAAAGCCTCCTCTTCCACCTGATCCTCAGTTCTTAGCAGACGTGATTAGCTGTATTTCTTACTACACCCTCACTTGAAACGTAAATAGGTTTCTAAGAATCAGCAGTTCCTGAACTTAAAGGCTCCCCAAAACCAGGAGTTATTTAAATCCACATAAATAATGAATAAAATGAAGCTTTAGGAATTGGGCTCAGAGAGACTGGCAGGTTCTTGTGGTACACACTTTTTCTTTGAAGGTGGAAGAAGTAAGAAATGCAAAAGGAAATGAACTCAATTTTTCCCTCTCCAAACAGGAGTGCTGGAGACAGGAAGGATAAATCCTTACCCACAGCAGTGTGTCTGGCTGGGAAGCAGTCTCTGCAACATGAATGAAGTGGTAGCCCATTTGAACTGTAGCTGGAAAGCTTGCAGCAAGGGTGCTTCTGTTCCTGCAGAACTGTCAGGAAGTCTTTGGAAATTGGCACTCCCCAGATGAGAATAACTTGCTTGTGCCATGCTTGCTGGCTCGGGAGGTGCCCTGGGACTAGGGGAGCTATAAGGTCACACTCATCTACTGGAAGTGCACAGATGCACCCTACAGGAAACTTAACATGACATCTAACATGATTTGGCCAAACAAAGTGATCTCTGCCCTTTCCATACTTATTTATATTTTCAGTTGACTGCATAATCCCACCTTCTAGGAAGTCTGTTCAGAAGGTCACACAGCTGAAATAATAGCTAATGAATTTTTTAAAAGAAAGATTTGGGAGTTATTAAATACTTTCTTCTTAGTTTCAATTCCTCCTTGGCAAACACTCCTGGGTTATTCCACCAGAGCACTTTCCCTTCCAGGGTAGGGCATGCTGCAAAAGTATCCTGATGTGTATGAAGGAAGGACCTACATTCAACTCCAAGTGTTTGTATGCTGTCCCTAAATTAGGTGGGGATAGAGTAAGAAAGCTGGCTGAAGTGTGCCATATCACAGCATCTCCAGAGGCTAAAGAGAATTGTTGGACTTACTTTTTCTTCCAGAGATGTCCTTTTTCTGCTCCTACCACCTCAGCTGGCCATTTCATTTGTGGTTATTTGAAGGTCTTAAATCCAGGGGATGGGGCTTTTGGACTTCTCTGTTTTTATACCATCCAAACTATTTCCATCTATGGAAATAGATCTCATGGAACACACTTAATTGACCTGCATTTCTTTCACACAGAAAACTAGGTCTTAATGCCACATTCTGTTAATAAAAGGATCTGAGTTTATTCCTTTCAGTAGAGTTGTGCCTCGTTACTTAAGCTAGGCTCTGACTTCACAAACTGGGGGCTTGTGTCTGTTCCAGGGGAATTCTGCTCCCTTTTTCCACGTCTGCAAACATTCTCTTGTGCACAGGCTGCATGTGGATGAGATGCTTAGATTCTGGGGACTTGCTGCCTGGCCAAGAGATCACCTCTGACACACAGGAAGTTGTCTTGTTGGCTGAAGATTGCTTGTAGGCACAAGAGAGTCAGCAGAATGTTGGTGGGCTGCAGAAGAGCCCTACTGTGAACAGGCTCATCACTTTAGTGTGATGCCTGGTCAACCTCAGCCTCCCTTTGTGATAAATCCTAGCCCAAGCTGCTCGTTCTGCCTGCGGCCTCTTCCCCAGTCTCCAAGGCCTGTAGCTTCCTCTGCTGTTGTTCTCCTGGGCTTCTTCTCCTAGACCACTCCCCTCAACTGCCTTTGCTTCCTCTGTGCTTGCCTCTGCTGAGATGTTCAACTGTTGGGAATCCAAAGACCCCTTGGCTCCCCTGGTCATTTTGAATGGCTTTTTAATGATTCTGCTTTAACTAGAGACCTCAGGATGGCTCTGGCCCAAGTGAACTCCTTGAGATCATTGTGCAGTATTCTCCTGGTGGTGCCCTGAGATGAGCAGATGCTAGCCTTTTTCTGAACAACCACTCAGTGCCTCAAATTCCAGGAAAAGCTCTTCTTCCACTGCTCTACCCTGTGCTTTCAATACAAAAATGATTCAACAAGATCTTGGGGGTTTGTATGGTTCAGCTGCCTTCAAAAATTTGCAGGGGTTGCCAGAGCAGAGATAAGAACACCTTCGTGCACAGCCTGCTCTGTCTTCAGTGCCAGCTGTTTGCAGAGCTTCCTCAACACTGATGCACGCATACTTAACCTGTGCTAAATTCTCTCATGAATGCTCCTGTCTTGCCTGTATGTGATGCCTGTTTGCAATTATGCACTGAGCTCTTCCTGAGTTACCCAGCTGAGATGTCTTTTGCCTTCAGCTTGGTGCTTCTAGCTCCCCAAAAGCAGCAACCAAACAACTTGTGGATAAATAATTTGGGATTATAATGGCCATGTTGGGTCTGTGCAACTCCAAGGAGTGTCTGGGTGCAAACCTCTTCCTTGCACAAAGTGAAGCGATGCCTCTTGAACCAGAGTCTTACAATTGGTTTCAACAGGATCAGGTTTGGGGCTGTATTTTCTTTTTCAATTGTGCAGCCTTCCTCTGCTTGTTTGGAAACTTGTTGCTTGCTTTTTACCGAGTTGTGCTGGCTGGAGCAGTTCCCAGAAAGCAGCACAACCTGCTCTCATCACAGAATCACAGAATCACAGAATCATTACGGTTGGAAAGGACCCTCAAGATCATCTAGTCCAACTGGTAGCCGTACACTACTCTTACCCCTAAATCATCCCCTGAAGAAACACATCTATCCTCTTCTTAAAAACCTCCAGGGATGGTGACTCCACCACCTCCCTGGGCAACATATTCCAATATCTTACCACTCTTTCAGTAAAGAAATTCTTCCTAATATCTAATCTAAACCTACCCTGGCTCAGCTTAAGCCCATTCCCCCTAGTCCTGTCACCAGTCACAAAGGAGAAGAGGCCAACACCCACCTCCCTAGAATGACCTTTCAAGTAGCTGAAGAGAGTGATAAGGTCTCCCCTCAGCCTCCTCTTCTCCAGGCTAAACAACCCCAGCTCCCTAAGCCTCTCCTCATAAGGCCTGTTTTCCAGACCCCTGACTAGCTTAGTTGCCCTTCTCTGCACCCTCTCTAGTAGCTCAATGTCCTTCCTAAACTGCGGTGCCCAAAACTGCACACAGTACTCGAGGTGTGGCCTCACCAGTGCCGAGTACAGTGGCAAGATCACCTCCCTGCTCCTACTGGTCACACTATTCCTGATGCAAGCCAGGATGCCATTGGCCTTCTTAGCCACCTGGGCACACTGCTGACTCATGTTCAGCCGGCCGTCAATCAGCACCCCCAGGTCCTTCTCTGCTGGGGAGCTCTCCAGCCACACCTTCCCGAGCCTGTAGCGCTGCTGGGGGTTGTTACGCCCAAAATGCAGGACTTTACATTTAGCCTTATTAAAACTCATCCCATTGGTCTCTGCCCATCTATCCAGCCTATCTAGGTCCCTCTGCAGAGCCTGCCTACCCTCAAGCAGATCGACACTCCCACCCAGCTTAGTGTCATCTGCAAACTTACTAAGGGTGCACTCTATCCCCTCATCCAAGTCATCAATAAAGATGTTGAACAGGAGAGGCCCCAACACTGACCCCTGAGGGACACCACTCGTGACCGGCCGCCAACCAGACTTGACTCCATTGAGCACAACCCTCTGGACTCGGCCATCCAACCTGTTTTTGATCCAGCCAAGGGTGTGCTCATCCAAGCCATGAGCAGCCAGTTTCTCAAGGAGAATGCTGTGGGAAACTGTGTCAAACACCTTGCTAAAGTCAAGGTAGACAACATCCACAGCCCTTCCTTCATCTAATAAGCGGGTTACCCCACCATAGAAGGAGATCAGGTTAGTCATACAGGACCTGCCCTTCATGAAGCCGTGCTGAGTGGACCCGATCCCTTGGCCGCTCTGCAAGTGCTGCAGAAGCGCACTCAGGATGATCTGCTCCATCAGCTTTCCTGGCACAGAAGTCAGACTGACAGGCCTGTAATTTCCTGGATCATCCTTCCTTCCCTTCTTATATATGGGGGTAACATTGGCTGCTTTCCAGTCTGCTGGCACCTCCCCAGTCAGCCAGGACTTTCTCTTCATTGTCTGCCCTGTTAATGCTTGTGCCTGCCTGTTTGCCTTTCATGTCTGTTGTTCTTTCTTTTTTTTTCTCCTCTTTAGGTCACTTAGTTTGGGTCACTTTTTTTCTTGGTACTAACTGCACTGTAGGATTTTCCAGATTTGTTTCTTTTCTGACTCTAGAGGGATGTTTTATTTTTGTTTATTTGTTTTGCTGACCAGAATACAAAAGGTTAAACAGTTTGGAGAACTTTATTCTGTATTTACTGCCGAGGTAGATTTCTAAATCAACGGTAGGTTGTGTTTTGGAGTGACTCACAATGTTGCTTAAACTTTTTCCTTCTGTTTTGTCTCTCTCCAAATCTGAAGTGCACATCTGCAATTTAGATCACTGTAATGATAAGCTGCGAAATGCTGTAGATAGGCTGCTCAGCCTGGTCTTGATGCAGAGATGATTTCTATTTGGCAGTGGTTGGATCCCTCTGGGATGCAGAAAACACCTAAAAATAGAGGGTACTTGAGAGGATGTTTTGTACTGTAGGGGGACAACCAGCAAGGAGATGGGCTGTTTGGGAGCCATGAGTCTAGTCAGAGAGAAAAAACCACAATCTGGTTGCATGTGGATCCTTTCTGTTTGTAGGAAGGCTGTGTTTCATGGGGAAGTTAACATTTAGGCAGGCAACAGGGACTTAAAGGAAAATTATCAGCATTTGATTTTCAGAGGGGAAACCAAGGCACTATCAATCAACCAAAATTACATGGGCAAGTTGGCTCTGACCCAGGAGTAGGTTCAGCCTACCCCCTTCCTTTCAGGCACAGTGGAGATGAGTGTCCCCAGGGTAGCTATGGGTGCAAGAAGAGTGAAGACTGCTGGCACAATGTTAAAGGTTGGCATGCACTAATGAAACAGCTGCTCTCCTTACAGCAAGAGAAATTAGCCTAGGGGCTCTGGTATAAAGAGCTCCAACAAGGGACTTCAGCTAGCGGGCCAGAACAAAGTCAACTCCAATGTCCTATGGCAATTGAAGCACAGGCATGCATAGTTGTCCCCAAAACAGGCAGCATGAAATGGGCTGGAGATAAACAGAGCAGATGGGAGCAAGTGTCAGGGCTCCTTTGTATTAACTATAATATCTGCAGAGACTCCCAATTTGTTGTCTTGCAAACCACCCCATTTCCTAGCAGCCAAGTGTATGGTTACAGACCCTACTTTCCCTTTTCCCTAGCAGCAAAGAAGGGGTGAGACATATTCATTCCCAACCTGCAACCAACACTCCACTTCTATTCAGCAGCTCTTAGTGATTCTTTTCTAAGAAATTTGTTGAATAGACATTTTTTGGCTTTGTTCCTCTCATCTCCCTAACCCAATATCTTGATTATTGCCCCAAAAGCTCTCCTGTGTTGTTTTCAGGTGTCTTAGCTTAAAATGTAGCTTTTATGCAAAGGCTGCTGACTCTGCTGGGATACAGCTGCCTCTGGCCCTGTTCTGAAGTACTGCAGTGCAGAAAGCTCTATGGGTACAGCATCTTGCTCCAGCTCAGCTTCTTAGCAGTCACCCCAGTCATAGAATTATTTAGGTTGGAATAGACCTCTAAGATCAAGTCTAACCGTTAATCCAACACCACCAAGTTCACCACCAAACCATGTCTCTAAGCACTACATCTACATGTCTTTTAAACACCTCCAAGGATCATGACTCCACCACTTTCCTAGGCAGCCTATTCCAGTGCTTAACGACCCTTTTGGTGAAGAAATGTTTCCTAATGTCCAATTAAAACTTTCCCCAGAGCAACCTGGGGCTGCTTCCTCTTGTCCTATTGTTACCTGGGAGAAGATACAGAGCCCCACCTTGTCACAGCCTCCTTTCAGATAGTTGTCGAGAGTGATAAGGTCTCTCCTTGGCCTCCTTTTCTCCAGGCTAAACAATCCCAGTTTCCTCAGCTGCTCCTCCTAAGGTTTGTGCTCTACACCCTTCATTGCCCTTCTTTGGACATGCTTCAGCACCTCAATGCCCTTCTTGCAGTAAGGGGCCCAAAACGGAACACAGTATTTGAGATGCAGCCCCACCAGTACAGCATAATGATCATTTCCCTAAGTGACCTTCACATTTCGAAGGAGCTCAGTCTCTCAGTGAAGGGCAGATTCTTTCTGGCAGATCTGTGGGTACCAGTGTCTGGGAGTGATGCTTGTCGCAGTCTGTGCCTACATCATGTTTGGTGAGATGCTGGTAGGAGAAGATTGCATCCTGACAGTGGTTGTTCACACTGGTACAACCTGACCCATTTAGTTGCTGTTTTATATTGCAAGTTGTGATGTCAAAAATATATTGTGTATTCAGGGTGGAAACGGCTGCTTCTGGCTGGCAGTCCACAATATTTTCTGCAGTCATGTACAGGATATCTGCATCCACCATGCTGTAGGGTAGCTTGCTGTGGTTGCAGGATTAAGGCCTCTATGAATGGACATCTAGGAGGACTGAAAGAAATTTTTCTTTTGTGTAGACAACAACATGCTCTTAAAGCTTGTCAGTTCTGCGAGGTTGTGATTAATGAAAGGACTGCATTGCATGACCTGCTTGGAGTAATCTTTTAAAATGTTGGTTATTTATTGTAGTGGCTGTAGATAAAGGAATAGAGTAAACCTGAACTTGGTTTTGGGGTTTTTTTTGAGCTAATCTAAAGATCTGTTAAAGTGGGGACAGTACAGATTTAATGATGTACATAGAAGAAGACACCAGAGAAAGTAATGATTTTTTTTTCTAAAAGAAGCCAGATTTTTCTGTATAGGAAGAGTATGTTGACAACTGCTTGAGCGTCAGCTGGTCTGTGTGCATAAAAAAGGTTATTTTCGATAACCTGAGCTACAGCACTTGCAGTGTAGCTTGTCTGTGCTTGCTACGTGGATCTGCCAAATGCTTTCGATCAGAACCTGCTGCACAGTGCCAGTGAACACTGCTCGGAGCATTTCTCTTGCAAGGCAAAATGTTTCACTTTGAATTACATGTCTGGTAAAGCAGCAGGAAGCTGTGACTGCAATATGGTGGAAGTACCTCTGATGCTATTTGGCATTCTCTTCCTAAATTAAATAACCTGGTAGACTGTTGTCCTTGTGATCACTGTTGTGGGATGTATTTGGTGAAAACTTGGGTGCTCTTTGTTTTATGCAGCAAGGCAGCTCCTGGCTGCTCCCAGATATGCCACACGCTCCCTGTTAAACATGCCTAAAGTATGACCCTTGGGTGCAACCTCCAACCCTCTTACTCTTTAATATATTGTATCCTGCCCTCTAGTGCCAGCAGATGCTGAGTCAACAAGTGCCCAGGAGCAGCCTACTCTGGGTTGCTATGACTTTCCATCTTTCTTATCAAACAGGTTTATAGGAGCCTGGGAAACTGCTGATCATAAGGCTGCTAGGATAGGGGGAGTAGCTAAATATGTTTGTGCAACAGTTTGGGGACTAGGTACCTCAGAATGGCTTTGGAACAAGCACAGCTCCTTAGAAGTTAATTTTCGAGATACTTTCAAGGAAATGAGCTTTATAATAGAAATGAATATATGTAGCAGGCTATGTGAAAGAAGTCTTTGGAGCTCAGAAGGTTGATTCACTGATGAGCTGAAAAATAAATCTTGAAGCCTGGGCTGTGATTGGCTGTCATGCAAGGGACAGAGAGAGCAGGAACAACACCTGGAAATAGGTCTCTTGCTCTTCTCCTAAAGGAAAGGAAGAATAATTTTCTGTTTAAAAAGAAATCTGAGAGCATTTCATTTTGTTACCTGCTTTATTTCAGAGGTTTCCCCCAGCTATCGCCCAGGACTTGCAGGAGTGGTCCCAGCTGGTTATCTTCTGTGTGCCAAGCACAGCCCATTAGTGCTTCTCAAAGCTTCTTCATGCTCATCACAGCTCCCTCCCTCCTCCTGATGTGACCCTTTGTTTCTGCTATTTTTAAGGCCCTAGCAGGCAAAAGCTTCAAGATTTGCAATGTAAGAACACAGGCTGGAGTGGGCTGGTCCTGACTGCAGACCTACGCATGTCTCCAGCCAGGCAAGATCAGACCCGCCACGGGTTTTGCACAATTTCCTGGGTTATTTCAAGCTGTCGGGAAGGTCCAACCATGGGAGTGTGGCCTGTGCCTTGAATGGGAGGGGCATCCCTTTTGTACGCAAACAAGGCTGCAGAAAATGGAAAAAACAGTTTTGTATAAACTCTTCTCCTCCTTCAAGTCCCCTCATCTTGGATCAGAAATGCTGGAGATTGGGGTTGGGGGTGGAACCCAACATAAAAAACAAGCCCTGAGAGGTCACCCATAGTTTTCCTCCAATGCACAATGGAGCGCAAGTGCTGGCGTAGCTGTTAGGGTGGGTTTGTTTCTTTAAGGTGTCTCCCAGAGGGAGGATCAGCAAAATGCAATGTGGCAGCTATGGTAACTCCTCTTGGCTTTCAGCACAGCCCTCACTGATCGCACAACTTGCTAGTGAAGAAGGTACAGCTGTCCAAGCCTTGGCAGGGATCTCCACTCTTTGTTTGCTGCCAGATTCTTTTTTTTTTTTTTTAATTTCTTAGTTTCCTAAGAAAAAAAAAATGGGAGGAACAGCCTCATCTGCCTCTCAGCACCATCTAATGCCTCCTGGACATGCTAAGGTAACACCTAATAGTGCTACATATCCCTACATGGTGCAAGGATGTTGGTAGCCAGGGACATAGAGAGCCCAAATTCAGGGGCTTCTGTCCTGCTGTGAGATGCTGGAGGGCTGGAGGGGCACCAGAGTTTAAAGGCTGGGATTCCAGCTGTATCTATAATGGGCTGAGCACTTGGGCCGAACTGCTTTCAGGGCTGGTTTCTCTTTCCTGGTATGGGCATCTACATGATGTGGCCAGTTCATGCATGTCTGCAAAAAATGAAGGAGCTAGAATCGGCAGGCTTGGCTAAGGAAAAAAGCCCTGCTGTGTTGCACAACTGTGTCAACTTTACTGAGTGACATCCCTAATTGTGTCATGGCTGCTGAGTTGCAGGTGCCTTGCTATCTGTATTTACATCTATGAAGCACAATGGAGGAACTCAAAACTCTACAGTGTCCTGAATAATTCAAGCAACCAAATTCCCTGCAAAGCTTTAGGCATTGAGTCCTGGTCTGGACTCCCTATAAGTGGCCCAGGAAGCTTTCCTCTCCACCTCTCACTCTTTGCATTCACCATGGTGGTGTTGGTCCTTGCCTCCTGAAGCACATTTAGGCAATGCTGGCCTTGTCCCATGGAAAAGGACTATGCCCAGCTCCAGAGTGTGATTGATGCTATCCCATCCCCAGGAGGTTACCCTGTGGTCGCTGCCCACAGTGCTGCAGGACTGCTGCAGGCTCCCTATAGCACTGTACCAGGGACTCCTGCCAGCCCTGAAGGAGAAGTCAGTGGTATCAACAACACAGGCAAACATCATTTGTGTGGGAAGCGTGCAGTTTGAAGAACCTTTTTAAGATGCAGTGTTAAGACAGGCTCGTACTAGGGGTTTCCAGCACTGGATGTTACAGCTTGCATGGATAAGCTGCGTATTAGTGTGCAATGGGAAAGCTTGCATGAAATGACTCCTCTGGGGTCCTCCAAGCTTCTTTGTCAGGCTGGGTCTGCTGGTGTGGCACAACAGAAGCAGCAAAAAAGCCCCTAATTTTGAAATATTTTGTCTGTGTGTGTAATTTTAAGGATGTGCCTGAAATACACAAGCGCTGAAGGTCAGACTGACCAGTCAAGTGAATGAGTAATCCAATGGGGAACCAATGGATTTCATACCTAGAAAGGTTTTTTATTTTGAAATAGTGCAAATGTTTTTAGAGTTGTGTTGAGGACTCATGTAGTAGTGTTTAAAAGAAAGATTAAGAATGGCACTGGGGAACAAAAATACATTGCAACTGATTTGCATGGTGGGTGAAATTAAGGCATTAGGAAACAGCACTGAACATGCTATAAACTGGAGAGTTTTGGGGGAGGGGTGACTGGGCAGACATAAATGTGTTTGGGACTTGTAGGCATTACCTGCTCAGGCATTATGGGGTACCTATAAAAACTTTCTAATTGCAGCAGAAAATGGGCTAATAATGATATATTTGATAACTATAAAACAGTATATAAAAAACCCAAAATATTTTCTCTTGCTCTTTAAGCCAGGTGTTGTTCTTTAAGCTTTTTAAGGTATTTCTCTTTCCTTCTGACATGATTCACAACTAAAATAGATATGATTCTCAAAAGTATGTTTATTTCCCTTCAGCTTCTCAAACACTTTAAAATATTTACCCTTTACCATCCAATGAAAGTATTGCCTAATTTACAAAATGTCAGCACTTGCAAGTAAAGTTTTCGGAGTAATTCAATCCTGTCAAAAATTGGCATGTTTTGAGCTACCAGGTCAGGGGTGAAAATGTTACTCCAGCTCTCTGGGCACATGGCATTGGCCTGGGGCTAACTGTAACTATATTTTTTGATTAAGGGGTCTTTTTATGGCACTCTCCACCACTAATTTCTCTAGCATGAACATGTAAAGCAGCGCTGAGTTACTCTTTCATGCTAATTAAGTTATTGCAAAGAATATGGATGGCTAGGTTGTACATTTCTGAGGGAATTGCTGGAAAAGGATGCCCTGATCTCCCTTGCTCTCAAAGCACAAACTTGCTTGAATAGTTGAAAACTCAATGCTCTGAACAACCTCTCTGCACCAAAACCCAAATACAAATTCACCACTCCTTTACAGGGAAGGTGTCGAGAAGGAAGTTGCTTAGCTGCACTCCAGCTCCCCTCCAAAAGTGAACATTACAGAACCATACAATATAAAAGAGTTTGGGGATTTTTAGTGCTAGAAATAACAGGAATCTATTAAACAGCTCTTCTTGTGGCAAAGGACGAAAAACCTGTTGCAAAATATCTGGTGTTCAGTGCATAAAACCTCACTGAGCTGGAAGAGAGAACGCAGAGATTGCGGGGTTGTGCCTGAAATATCATGTTTGCAATTAGATGCAGCAGAAAGGACCTAGTGATATTAGAAATTTCCTGAGCTCATCAGGTAAATAATAAATTTCTTTAACAGATGCAAAATAGTAATATTATCTAATGTGTAAAAATACACATTAATATGTTGTATGCATAGATTTTTTAAAAGTTAATATTATCTCGTTTGGCTTTCTTTTGTCACATATTTTTATGCCTCGGTATCTTACTGGGAAGTTTTTATAGTAGTGATTCCACGGTACTCCCAGGGGCACTACTATAGATGAAAACTCTCTGGTTCATGCAGATGTTCTTTCACAGGCTCAGTGTCTGCCACCCACTGTTGTCTGGAGTACCACAGCCTGCTGGGCAAGCTTGCCTGTTTTTTTGCGGGGAGGAAGAAGAAGAAAGACTTAAGCTCACGAGAACTGGTATTAAGGTTCCTGGGATTTGATTTGGTGTGTATGTGGCATCGAGGTGGTGCTGAAGATCCTAGTGAAAAGTGTGCAAGAGGGAGAAGGAAGCAGGTGCTAAGTTTCGACACATGGAAAAGCTATTTTTCCCCATCCAGCTGCTCTGATTAATGGTTTGATTGTGCCCCAGATGCTTTTCTCCTGGGATCCCCACTGTGCCTGTAGCAATGCTGATATGAGGGTGTACCACTGACACCCAATAACATGCTCCTGGAGTGGAAGACACCCCACTCTACCCTACTGCTCGGCGTGGGTGACATCATTGAACACCTATGGGTGCTCAGGCTCCTCCCAGGCTATTCTGTGTGCAACTCAGCCTGCAGCACCACTTTCCCCCAGGGTCTTTGCTATGAATGAAGTAGAAGCTTATGACTTTTTCTTAAATGGACAGCACTTAATGAAGTGCTATTATATATGTATGTCATCTTTGGCAGAGGCGTGCAGCAGGCACAGTGGGATATGGCTGTTCAGATATCCAAAGGAAAGCAGTCAAGTGCATTTCACTACTTTCTTTTTAACAATGAAATGCCATTTCATTGCTGCTTTGTCCCAAGCATGTTCAGAATGGGTTTTCTGTACTGCAAGGTAAGCACACTCCCAACAGCATCTGTGGAATAATGACATGAGGATATTGGGGTGCTGCAGTGTTCCCCAGGTGTGTTTTCTACACGGGGATTAAGATCCTTTCTTGTTCTTAACTGAAGATAAACCACTCGGTTACCGATTGTAAATTGTATGCTGTCAAGTACATGCCTGTTGACATTTCTCCTGAGTCTGCACTTTTTTTTTTTTAATAACATCCCCATGATTTTCTGAGCTTCCCCTCTTGGCCAAGAATTTTTTTCTAACGAGCTATGTTACACAGAAAGATTTCTTCACAGTGCACATGAAACAGGCTATAAGAGTCAGTCTTAAATGCGCATGTTTGTGGCTGTACGAGATCCCTCCGGCTAACTATTTTATTAAGGAGCTTGCAGTTGGGGACACTGAATTCAGATTCCCCAGGCACATAAAATGCCATTTTCTGTGTAAATGCCTCTCCCTGGCCTCATATTGAATTTTCAAAGTGGGATCAGATGATTTTTTTTTAACAGGGGTCTCAGTATAGCCATGATCCCCCCACATCTCTCTTAGCTGAGTGATTTGGTTTATTTACCTTTAAGCGCAAACATGATTTTAAAGAAGGCCTGAACAGCTTAAACTGAAGGCATAATAATGTAAATGGGGATTTTGGATGCCTAAATTAATCTGAAACCTGATTCATACATTTTAAAGCATGCATTTAGCAGGTCTAATATCTCTTAATGAAATGGTAAAACTACTTCATGGGGGTGTCAGTTAACAAGGCAAATCTATCCTATTAGGAATTCAATTAAAGCTAGTAATGGCTTACTGGACCTCTTCCAGTAAGTATGTATCAATCTGAACCAGTAGACATCTATCTCTTCCTCCCTCTCCTCTTTCTCTGTTTTCCAAGCTGTGGTTAAAAGATGAAGAGGAGAAGATGTGAAGAAGAGGAAGGACTATAGCTCATTTCCAGCTCATGGTACAGTTCAGGACACGAGTTATTTTCTTTTCTCTCCCTTTGTTTTTGCAAACTATATAAGACTGGGTCTGCCTAAAATGCATCCCTTAACAAAATGCAGAAGCCAAAAAAAAAAGAAAAAACACCAAAACCACAAAACAAAAGCAAAAGACAACCAACCAACCAACAACAACAAAAATGCCAACCCCCCAAAAAATCAAACCCAAATCACATGAAGGCTCACACATGAGGCCCCTAGAAGCAGTTTGGAGGTGCTTGGTTGCTCTATTCCCAGGGAAACCCTGACCCAGTAAGGGTGAAAGGCTATGCACAGACAAACACCCACTGGCAGCTGGTTTGGGAAAGCATCCACACTGGCTTTCCTGAGTTCATTTTGGAAGATTGGATCACAATGCCCTTTCCACCAAAAGGTTCAGACTTTGTGGAGGACCAACCAGGGAGATCAAGGGTCAAATGGTCTCTTAGAAATCCTGTTAGCAATAGGGCTTAACGGTTGTTGTTGCTTATTTAACATTTTTACAGGACCGGTACCAAAATCCCCTGTCCCATTTGCACCCTCCTCCAGCCAGGTCTTTCTGTCCACAGGTTCCTGATGCTGCTTCCCATGTTGTGAGAGCTCATTTACGGAGAAGAAAGGCTTTTTCCCTTCCCAAGGGAAAACCCGTTTTACATTTAAATGCCCAAACCCTCAAACTCTAAGAGCGACAGATCATGGAAAAGGTTAAAAGGGAAATCCATTATTTCACCAGTCAACCCCTTAAAGAAATCCCTACTTTACTGCAGGAGGAGAAACACATCTCAAAGACCTACTAGAGGACTGTTCTGCATCTTGCAGGCTGGTCTACATATATGCAGAGAAAATATAAGTTTCAGCTGAGCCTAACAAAGATCACAGCTGAGGGGGTGCTTGCTGGAGAAAAGACTCTTGATGCTTAACTGTATCTCCTTGTCAGGAGAAGGACAATTGCAAAAACTGGCCCTGGTGACACAGTTGCTGTACCTTGGCATGGTTTGAGTGGACCAGCTGCTGTTGGCTGGGTCCAGCATGGAAGTGGTTAAAGAGATGGGTATGAAATTAGGGGCTGCCATTGATTGATTGATTGGCTGGCTGAGTTAATTTGTTATTTGTATATGATTAGATGTTGCTGAGTGGTCATTTTCTACAACAACAAATCTAATTACATTGCCTAGAGTATTTTTTTTCCCCAGCAAATATTTCTACTTCTTTTAATTCTTGAGAACAAAACATTAATTAGCATGAGACTGCTAGTACCCTGCTGGAGGACTTCTTGGTTTTCCTCACTTCAAAATTTGACTAGGAAGTAAATCAGAAGTGATTGTGCAAAGCACTCTCACATTACCTAGAGCAACCCACAGATGACATTATCAGCTAGCAAGGAGCAGCAAGGATTCTCAGAGCCTACTGAGGCTCAGTGCATTTTTCATGGCACAGCACTGTATTTTAATCACTCTTTTCCCACTTTACAATCTTTGAAGCTTGGAGGTGGGGAAAGCTAAGAAGTGTTTTTCCTCACTAGCAGCTGTAATTCCCTGGTTATGTGTCGAGCTCACTTTGTGCTCAGGGTTGTGGTCACATTCCCTCACATTTTCATGGCCTCATCAAACTACTCCTACGGCTCCACAGCAAGACATAAATTCTGGAGATTTCAGGCTTGGAGATTTCAAAGTCATGCTAAACCACATGGAAATGATTCTCAGAGCTACAGCAATAAAAATAATTATATTGCTAAGGGGAAAGAGTAACAAGAAATGTCCCCAAAAGAGATTTCGGTGGTGGTTACAGGATCTGTCGTGACTCTGTAAGAGACTGCTGTGATCTCCAAAGCTAATTTATTACTGCTACCTATAACTCCATGAAATTTGCTCAAAAAAGCACTGAAGGAAGGAATGTGAGGGGATATTGCAAAGGAGAAACATTGCAGTCTTCTTCTTTGTTTTAATGAGGATGCTTTGTATGCTTTTAAAATCAGAGCTATTCTGCACAGATGAACAGTGTGATGATAACTAATTTTGAGACAAATTAGGTCTACGTAGCTGAAATGTATGCCTTCACTGTTCCCTGAATGACCCTTCAATAGACATCTCACCCAACAGGACTTTTACAACAGCCCTATCTCCAGCAGATTAAGTAATAACATCTTTTTGCCGTTCATTTAAACGCTCCTTCGTTTTCACTGCACCTTATGTATCTCTAACTCTATGACTGGTATTTAGTTTATATGCACCTAGCCAGTGGCAGATTTGTCTTTTGTACGTCTCTTTCTCCATAGCATTTTCCTCACACTCTTTCAAAGATCTCTGAGCCTGAGTGTTTTCTGGCTGACTGCAACCTATTTGCTCTCTGCTGTGTAACAGATTTATTCTTTCCAAAGGAAAGACACTTAACATAAACAGAAGATCCAAAATGCATTATGCTGGGCTTTTAAATGCACTAAGATGAATCCCCCTGCTACAAGGCTATTAATGTAAATACCAAACTTTACAATCTTTCCAGACAAGGAAACATATTTACATTTTTCTAAGGATGCGTATGAAAAAATAGGTCTTTTGGGACAAAAAGGGCTTAGTTCCAGTATCACAACACCCTCAGTTAACTGTACTGCTATCATATAGCATAGAATTAGGTTGTTCCAAGGGCCAGCAGAGATAAAAATCTGTTTGCTTCTTTAAGGACAAAATGAAATAGGATGCCAGTGTTTTATACTGGAAACAGCCCTGGAAGTCTGAAGGGGCAATGGTAAGAGGACTGTGTAACATACGCATGTGTTGCATGAAGCTTCCTCAGCACAAAATAAGATGGGAAAAGTGTTATTAGTGCCAGTGACAGCTCAGGAAGGCAAAGGGCTCATCCCAAGCCCTGCTGAGTCAAGTGCAAAGAAAGGGGTTGCTGACAGCCTGGTTTTACTGACCTACATTTTCTTTTACACTTTGTTGATGCTCCAGATGTCTAGGTTGCATAGCATTTTTCCTTCTGAAAAAAGGGGAAGGTGGCTGCAAGGGAAGGGGCACAGGTGCTGGTGATGAGAATGGGGAGATTTGTAGGAGGAATGATCAGCTTCGCTTGTCTGCTGAAACATCCTGTTGAGCTAATTGAAATGAAAAATTGTGCCTGTTTCTCTTGAAACTACAGGAGTAAGTTGTCTGTAATTATGTGGAGCAGAACAGGAAAACCTCTCTGGTCAGAAGAGCGAGCAGCCATGACCTGCTGGCATTCACAGAGGCCAGGTGGCATTTTACCAGTTCCCAAGGCTCTGATTTTCAATCAAAAAGCTCCTCTGATTTTTTTGCAGCCGAAGGGGAATGCCTGTTTGTCCAAGGATAAAACCTTTTCTTGCCTATCTCTCCCTAAAAATCAGGGAAAAGGGAGAAAGCCCATGGCAATCCAGCCTGAACGGCACTCAACCCTTCATGATCATTCAACATCTGCAGTGCTCACTACTCCCTAGGAAAGGAAGGAGCTGATCTCAAACTCACCCAGCTATTTCTAAAGTTTTGGGTTTGGTTTTGTTTTTTTACTATCAAGACTGCACAGGGAGCTCCTGTTAGGTATAAAAACTGCGCTGGCCAGGACAGGCCCATGCAGAATTCCATGTCATGCCACCCAGATAAGTTCACCCATTTTAGAGGATTTCTCAGGGAACTTGTTGAGGGTTTTTTGCTGGCAGACATAATTTTTGTCCCTATATATGACAGAATTTGACACCACACCACACCAGGCCATTTGTCAACAACATTTTCAACAGTTCAACCACATGCGTGTGCATGCACACACAGGCACAGAGGAGAGGCAAGGGGGGAAAATCCAGGGCCTTGGGGAAAAACCACCTTCTTCTGTAAGTCATGCAAATGTAGAGCAAATAGCCACCTCTAACCACCGTTTTGGGAGCTGGGTTACGGCAAAGATGCTGAATACCAATTCACTCCCAAGCAAACCAAAAACGTGTCAGGGTTTGGCCGTATGTTACGGTTTTTTGTACAGTCCAAAATGTTGTTTGTAATTTCTTCTGAGTAGGGACAATTTGAGCATCTACATGTAAAATTTACCTTATCAGAACAATTTTAATAATAATTCAACTGAGAGTGATTTTTAAGTATGGCTAAGCCAATTTTGCTGCTACAGTTATATGTGATAGCAATGAATGGTGGTATATTAGATAATGGTTTTAAAAACATCTTTGGCTAATGGCAGAACATCATTTGTGAAACAACAGAATAAATGCATTGTTCAGTCCCAGTACTTTACTGCTCAACCAATCTAAACAGCTGAAGAAATAAGTGTTTGGGACATTTTACATCTGTTTTTGACAAGAAGCCTGGGTTTTTGCATGTGGTTTGGGTTTTTTGTTAATCTATTTGCTGCAGCTTTTTTAGACATACTAGCATGGAAAAAAGTACTCCATTTTATATACAGAAGGTTTACCTTTTTAAAAAGTGACTTGACTTTAGGTTTTTGCTGTTGAAATCAGGGCACAGCATGCAAAAACCAGTAACACCAGCAACAGCCATAAAACCCACGACAGAAATGTTATCTATTTAAACAAAACTAAACAACAGACAGCTTGTGCAACGGATAATCAGTTTTTGAACAGCTTAACATTTTGGGGGTTCCCTAGAAGAGGCTGTGGAAACCTTAATTGCAGCACCAAAATGCAAACCATTTCAGGATGCAAACGAAACACTTATTTGAAGTGGTTACTAGAATGGTTTTAAGTCTGCATTTCACACTGTTAGTAACACCAGCTTTTTCAAACACGGTACTGCAGTTGAATCAAGATTTTTTTTAAATGGGCTGTTTATTGCTGCCAAAACAAAGATGGATTTGCCTCTTTAAAAGAGACTGGCCAGTGGGCTGGGATATACTTCCTTTTTCTCTTTAAGGACCAGATTCTCTGCATGATGAAATTATTTCATTTTACATCATGCATTATGTTACTGGGGGGCGGGTGTGTGTTTGTGTGTAATTTAACTTCTGATTGTTTGCTTGGTGAAATGGATTCACGAGCTCTGCTTTATGTACCAAGTCCCGGAGAGCGACTGGTCATATGCAAACTCTGGCTGACACAACACAGAGCTGCTCTGCTTAATTAGCTTGAGTTGTGGGTGTTATTAAGGGCCTTTTTTCTCCTTTCTTACTGTTCGTTCCTCCTTCCTCAAATATTACAAAAGCAGCTTAAGAGGAAGTCATTTTCAGCTGACAGAAAACAGGGATGAAGTGTTTAGCAATAAGAGTAAATAAGAAACTACATCTAATACCAGCCTTTGCTTTGCTGGCACTTTGAGGAAGGGAAACCAAACAAATACGAAAATCTGGTGAAGTTTCTCCTATCTTTGTTTGTTTTTTATTGTGTGAGGGGAAAGGGGCACAGCCTAGGGTTGCAGACAACATCTGCTGCTTGTTTCTTTTAAGAGAAATGCAACCTGGGGCGAACTTGTCACTGAACCCTGATGGGGTCCTGCTGACCTCCTGGTCCCCCTGAGCAAGGAGAGGATGTGGCCACCCCAGGAGCCCATGGCTTGGCACTAGGTATTTTGGGTACAGACACCCACATAGAGGGGCAGCAGCTGTTTAGGATCCCCTTGTGAGCCTGTTGTACTGATTATATTTTCATCTCTTAAAACCCTTTCACGGAGGAATACTTTCTGGTAAATTTCATGCAGCGATGGTTTCCCCCCATCCCTCATTAACCAGCTTTCAATGTCAGTCCCCTCTCAGCTTCCCCATCCCTGCAGAGCAGAAACATGCTGTTTTGTTTGTTTGGTTTTGGTTTGGTTTGGTTTTGTTTTTCTCTAAAAATGGCGCGTATCTCACTTTTGCCTGCCTGGAAGTTTCTTTTTTTTTTTAAATTTTCAGACAAGGGGAAGTGGGATGGAGGCCAACACATCTACACTGCCAATCTCACCTCTGGGTCTGTGACCCCCAACCCCTCAATAAGCAGCGTCCCCATGCCCCACCAAGCTGTGCCACCTCTGCCCAGGCAGGACTGAGACCCACAGTAAAGCTAGAATGGTGAAAGGAGCTATGGGAGACCCATTCCATGGCCAGATGGACACAAAGCATCATCTAGGAGAAGAGAAATCAGTACCTACCCGTTCGGCAGCTGGGCTTTCCTGGCCCGGGCAGCGGCTAGTGGGAGGCTGACATGGACCATGCTCCCTCCATCCTCCATACAGAGAAGGCATAACTCAGCCTCTCGTGAGCCACGTAACTGCAGCTCGTCATCTTACTGTCCATCTCGTCGCTCTGTAGCACCTGGTAGAGGAAGTCTATATACCTTGCCGCCAGCTTGAGAGTCTGGATTTTACTGAGTTTGTCAGAGGGCAAAGTGGGGATGATTTTCCTCAAGGCAGCAAAAGCTTCATTGAGTGATTGAGTCCTCTGTCTCTCTCTGACATTGGCCAGGATCCTCTGGCTCTGTAGTTCTTCGTAAGATTGGGAGCTGGGACTGGACTTTTTCCCCCTCTTCCCTGGGTTGGGGCTGCCATCTTCGCTGGACTTCTTACTGTATCTTCTCTTCCTGCCAAATCTCTTTGGCTGCCTTTCCAGCTCCTCTTCACTGGTCCCCAAGCTATCCACAGGGGAAACAGGAGAACTGGAGCTTTCTTCCATGCTTTCTGCAAGAAGGGGAGGGGAAGAAACTTTCCCCCCCTCCTTATGTTATGTGAGTGTGTGTGTGTCTTAAATGTGCTTTAAATTCCTGAGACAGATCCTTTGGAAAAAACAGGAGGGCTTTTTTTTTTTCCTTTTTTTTTTTTTTTGCTGACCAAACGTTTTCCAGGTTGCTTGAAGGGCTCTTATTTCAAGGACTGGGGCTGTGCAAAAAATTGAGGTCTTGGAGAGAGGAAGTTATTCTAACTTTTTGGAAACTTTAGCTGAGCTCAGTTGCTAAATAGTTGTCAGAAATGAGGGAGGTGCAGGGCTCCCTTCTGATTGGCTGGCCAGGTCAGTGGGAGGAAAGCTTTTCTTCTGCTCAACTTTCACAGTTTTATGTTACACTTAACTAAAATCTTGGGAAAGCACCTCGAATAAAAGACAGCTGGTGAACACCCCCCCACACAACCCCACTCCAATAGATTTGCAGCACCCCTCCAAGGTAACTCCTCTGACAGGGTTTTTTGGGGTGCTGGTCTGTTTGTTGAGTGCTTGCAGGCTGCCTCTTAGCCCATGCTGCTGAGGGCCCCACTCCCAGCTCCATGGCCAGTAGTACCTCACCTGATTCAGACTGCAGGGCAAGCAAGCCCAAGAAAATGCTCTATTTTTGCAAAATGGTTCCCTATTTTGTAACACACCCCCCCCCCCCCCCCCCCCCCAAGTATTGACGGTCTTGCAAACCCTTTGCTGCCCCTTTTTGAGTTGTCTCTTGCGGCACCCTGATCCCAGATGCCCTGCCCTGTGGAGTTCAGGTAGGGACCTGCCTCCCAGTCCCATGGGGTAGCCTGGAAGTGGCAGAAGTTTCCTTGGACACATTTAGCTGCCAGAAGCGTAGAGATTTGGTGGAAGCTGGGGAAAGCTGCTTCAAGTCCCTTATTTGTGAGGCGCATGGGAAGACCCTTCTGGACTAACCCAGTGGAGCCCAAAATATAGGTCATCTGGAAAACAGCAAATAGTTTGTAGAAAACCCCATGGAGAGTACCCTGGAGAGGTGTTGCTGGCCACATAGCCCATCTGCCTGCCATTTTCCTCTCCACTTATTTTCCTCTGTGTTGAATATTAAATAAACTTTTTGGGGAAGCAAGAGCTCAGTAAGGTAGGAGGATGTCTTTTCCTCCAGAATATCCTGCTGTTGACATCGTGTTTTCCAGGAGCATAAAAACTGTGGCAGCAGCTCCAGGGTTTCTGATGTATCAAGCAGAAGACAATGGATGTAATTTTCTTCTCTGTCACATCAGGGAAAATGTGGGAAAACTCAGCTTGCTTCCATGGAGCTAAAGCAGAGCAAAATCAGATTCCGACCTCTGATTTCAGTTACAGCCCAAATTACAGGAACAGATGCATTCCTGAGCAGCAAAGATCATGTTTTCAATACAGAGTAGGAAAATAAAATAAAACAACAATAAAAACAAATAAGACAAAATAAATTAATAAAATGTAGATATTGTATCAGAAGAATTAGTTTGGAGTGGATTTCTTTGCAAAGTTTTCCAGTAGGTATCAACACTCATTAATGGAAAAAATAATGTCTGGTTTCACTGGGAAGTGTTCCTTCGTAGGAAAAGGAATTTTGGCTTGCCCGGGGCTGACTACACTACTGGTAGGTAATGTTTATAGTGGAAAGACTTCCTCAGGCAGTCCCTGGGGGAAGCCTGTGTTTGCTTTCAAAAGGAAAGGTTTTCAGGTGCAGCACAGAAGTCAAAAAGTGAGGTAGTTCTGCAAGTAGATTTTAATCCAATTTAAGACCCCAGTGAGTCAGACAGGACGGATGCCTGTCCTGCCTACACCCCAAAGCCAGGTTTCTAAAAAGGTTTGTGGCTGGTGAAAGGGGCTGAGGGTTAGCAACTGCTCTGCACATACGACCTGAAGATCCATGAATACAGGAGGCTGGACTTTTGTCTACTAGGTCTGTGGACCCAAAGGCAGATACTATCTTTGGCTGAGTAAGTGACATTTATACTGGGGAAACACGAGTAATAGTCCCTTGTCTGTCCCGTAAGCAAAGTAAACTGTCGATAGTGGTGCTGATGTGAAACTATACCTTGGAGGGCAAAACAACCCCCGTCTTTGGTTTGTACTTGAGGTATTTAGAAGTCTCCTTATTTCATGGCATCATTTCCAAATATTAAAAGAAACTATCACTGAAGACTGTAGAGGTACCTCCACTTTACAGCTGCAAAGAGCATGGTTTTCCCAGGAAACAGAGCAAGCAGAGACGCTTGGTGCTGCCTCTTCTCTCCCCTTGCCCTGCCAACATGCATGCTAATACTTATTCTGCATATTTCCTTTGTTCTGCCATGACCACCAAAGGCAGGAATTGATTTCCTGGGAACAAGGAGTTTCCATGGGGTGGGAGTTGGTCTTTCCAAGGGCTGGAGACAGACAGGCTTTAGGGGGGCAGACTAAGTACATATATCTCAAAATGTCCCAATTCTTGGTTGTCACAGTCTTTTTGCCTTTGTGATAATCCCATACAAGCATAGCAGGAGACACGCAGCTCCTGGGCATCACACTGGAGCTGTGGTGGAAAAACATATGTCTGTGTGGCACAAACCTGGTCCAGCCGAGTAGTTGCTGTCCTTGTACTTTCAGCCATGCCTCTCCAGGCTGTGTGATGCAAAGCAGGAGCAGGCTTCTGCAGCAGAGCAGCTCCTCGTTCCTCCACACACCATGGCTATATTGAATAAATAAATGAACAACTCCAGCTTTGGAGCCTCCAGCTCCAAAGCCTCCAGCTTGTCTTCTGCTAACGAGCCTGAAGGAGTGTTTGCATGACAAAGCGAGGCAGGATTTCTTCCTGAGGGGACTGTTGCTGTGTGTAACTTCTAAATGTGCAAAGGCTTTTACTATCAGACAGGTCTCATTAGGGGAAAGTTATGGTGAAATTCAGCTGTGTTATAATTATGAAGTCTATAAGTTTGGCTCCAACAAGCATCACTCTAGTGCTGCTGTGTGTCTGTGTATTCTTTACGGCTGCCAAATCCCCTAGCAGTACTTGGTGCCAGAGCTAAGTATGATGTTGTCAATACTGCAGATATCTTCCCTTGGAGCAGACCAAAGGCAATGTCTACATTTGTGCAGACCTCGGTGAAATGTGACCTGGCTCTCTTGAAGGACAGAGGGAGTTTGAAGAGGTTTGTGGGGGAAGTATGTGGTACAAAGATACTGCTGGCAAAGAAGGATGGGGTGGATGCATCTTTCCTGCTATCACAGCAGTGTGAGAAAGAGGTTATGAAATAAAATCTGCGATATGAAAAATAGTTTTGGTGAAAGTTTAATGCCCTCTTTCAATGTGACAGCCACTATGATGGTGCTGCTGTTCCACTGTCATTACAAAGCTAGTAAAATTTTTTGTTAGATTGAAATAAGGAGCACAGACTGAGTTTGGGAGCAGTGCTTATTCTTCATAGGAAGCCTGTGGTCCTGTTGTCCACCTGGCAGGGCCCAGCCACCAAATCACCCTTCAACCCTGCCAGTCTGTGGAGGAGAGCATTCAAATTTCTGCCTTCTTTCACCCATCATTCTGTCTGCAGTAGGAAGTGGGGAAAAGTTGGGTGCACTGGCAGTACAGGCGGTAGCATTTCAATGCGCTCAGGCTTCTCTTCCAGCTCTCTTCTGTTGCGGGTGCTGTCAGGGATATAATTTTTGGAACAAACTGAAAGAAGAAAGATACTGTTGTGCTTACTGTCTTCCTCCTCCTCCTTACTACTGGCTGTTATAGAGAAAAGCAACACTTCTTACCAGGACACTTCTCCTTTCAGAAATGTCCCCATTGTGAATTGCATTCAGCATTGAATGGCCTCTGCTGTAGCCAGGTCTTATTAAGCTGGTTGGTTTTTTGTTTTTGTTTTTGTTTTTTTCCCCCTTGCCTTCAGTGTGATTTTGGGGATAACTCCTTAGTGCTAGTGCAGCAACTACAAGATATGTTCTGGTGTGTGCACCTTCCACACAGTCTTTGCAAAGGCAGATATGTTTTACCTTGTGCTTCTTCTTTGTAAGCTTTGTTTCCTTATTCCTTGTGTTACACTGCAGCAGTGACCAGACATGACAAGTGGATGCTTCCCAAACCATTCACCCTCCAATGACAAGTTTATAATCAAAAGCAAAGGAGCAGTGAGTGAGCATCGCAGATAAGTGGCAGAAGGCAAGGAGAGCGAGGCTTTAGGGATAAGACAGTGGGAGCAGAGCACAGTTTCAAAGTAATTGGATACACTAACGTCAGAGTCTTATGCAGGAATGTACATCTGTTTCTGAACTGTTACCAGCTGATGTGCCCACTCTTCCTTTCTGCTTCCTCAGTTATAAACCCTCAGAGCAGCAGACATGGAAAGCGTGACCTGGGGACAGCAAGTTCTATTGCTTGCTAATCCTGCCAATAAATGCAGTCAAGGTCAAGGCATTCATTTGATTTACAAAAGAGTTGTTGGGGCAGCTGGATGTGCCAATGCCTGCCACTTAGGGAACAAGGCGGCAACTCCTCCCTGTGTATAGTTTGATGGCTTTATCTGGCTTCTTCATCCTTATCATGAGGAGGTGGGAAATAAGACATCTTAAGGGAAGACTTTACAGGAGAATGACAGAAAAGAGGGAGAGGAAGGACTTAGAGATATTCCCAGTGGACATTTTTTTCCTGAGAAAGCCCTGCAGGCCCTTTGTCCATCTACTTTGTGAAGCTCGCAGTTCCATCCAGGCTTTGACCAAGCAAGGTGTGAATTGCAAGTGCCATTTTTCCAGAGCTTGTTTTGTTTGCTGTGCATAATGTCAGGACAATATATCTACAGTGTAATAAAGTTTTTAGTTATAAAAAAATACTATGGTGAACCAGATTGTTTAAAGACGCTGTAATTCACAGCTTCTCTACTCACGACCAAATTTTGCAAAACACTAGAGCATGCCTTGGAGAAGAGTGGGATATCCGAGTCCCACTAACATCTGTGGCATGTAGGCAGGTGTATAAAGTTACATAAAAACTAAATATGGGCTTGAATTACTGATCTGAACCCCCTCTGAAACAAGAAAAGATATTTTTCATTGGCTTCAACAGCTTTTGGATCATGGTCTCAAGCATTAAACTTTTGGAGGACCAGTTCAAATCTCTTGCTCATCCAAGCTCCATTGTCAGTAGGACAAGGATAACATAGAGCAGAAGTAGTTCTGCTTCAAACACTGGGTGCAGTGTTTCAGGTCTGATGACAAGAATAAAGATCCTTGTAATTTCTTCTGATGTTAGCATAGGGAAGATGGTGTGGTTTCTGCTGTATGAAGAAACTAGAAGGCAGAGGCTTTGCAATGTGGATTCTATTTTTAATGTTAGCACAAAGCAAAAAGAAGAACTGGTATTTGAAGGAGTAAAAAGTAGTAGCTATCATGATTCCAAAAATAACATTTCTATTTTAGATCATTTACCCTAGGCCACCACTAATTGCAGATTGGAGTTAAATGTCTCCCTGGGAATCCACAGAGGAAGACAAATTTGTTCCTCTTTGGAAGGTGAGATATTAATTGTGGATGCAGCAGTTATAATTGTAGCTTAAAACATGGGCTAGGGAAAATTAAAATACTGTTTCATTAACTGGAAAATCAAAGCACGTGAAATATTTATTTTCTGCTTGTGTTTTCCTCCCCCATCTTCAGTCTCATCAAACTAGGAAGGAAGGGCTTCCCACCAACATCAAGGAGAATCCAAAACCAACCTGGCTGTTCCTACAGCATCTGGTATCTGCTGGGAAGGGTCAGGCTTCTGTACATATTTTTTTGCACTGCAACACCCACTTCAAGGCAGGAATATTCAAAACAACATCAGTTTTGGCTTCTGGTTTTGCACACTGCTTGACAGTTTCTCCATCTCCAGAAGATGTAGAAGTGCTTCCACTGAGGAACCAGGACTTGCTTCTAGGTGGAAACTTTGGTTAACTTTAGCAGTCTAAGTGCAGATAGTGAGCTGAGAAGGATTTGGCCAAGCTGACAATGCTGCAGGGAGGCTGCAAGCCTTGGAGAGAGAGACTGTCTTTTCTGTGTTCTTATGGTGGATCCTCTCCATGTGAATTACAAAAGTCTGAAGAAGTTCATGTCCTCAGGTCTGTGCTTTACAGTTGTCTTTAATCTATGGAGATCCAGAAACAAAATAAGGAAAGCACTGATCCCTTGAAGCAGATGTAAGCTTGTAACTTCTCTTAGTCACCTTCCACATCTCCCTCTAAAGGGATCCTGAGGTAAAGCTTCCTGCTGGACACAGATTGCCTTTGAAAATACCATGCTCCTTTGTTAAGTCTTCTGTTCTGGATCTAACTACTAACTGTGGTGGTGAACAAAGTAGTGCAATTCAGCTACTCTTTTTACACATCTTGAAGTTACTGTGAATTCACATGGCTGCAAGGTCCACCAAGAAACCCAAAGTACTGTTGTGTGTATTCCTACACTGCAGTATATTTGAGGATTAACCAGGACCCTTGAATTAAATCAACCTTGTAGTTAACAACTCTTCTTTCCTTATCCACATTATTAAACTACATTTTAAGTACTTTTCCAACAGTTCTTTTCTGTGCTCTCTGTAGACCTTTAGACATTACTGATGTTCCCAGAGCAGCAGGACAAAATACAGCATCCCAGCTCCTAGACAGCTTATTGCTTTTTATTGGAATAATATGGAACTAACTGGTAGTCTCAGGAGAGCTGTGGCTCACACTCTTTGAAGGCTGATGGTTCTGTTAAATGTCTTTGATGGCTTAGTGTCTTTGGTGGCTTAGTGGCAGGAGGGTGGGATCTGGGGAGGATCCCTTGGGTGTCAACTGAGAAGTGAGTTGGTTTAGGTCCTTTGTCTCTTGCTTTTATGTATTTAAATGGCATAGAAAAGGGAAGGGGTGGTAGCCTTGGAGAATGCCCTGGGTGACTGGTGAACTTCTTGTCAAGTAGAAAAAGAAAAACATTGCAGAACTATTGAGGAAATACTGTTTTCTAAATAGAACAATATTTGTGAAACATGGCAAGGTTCCTAGGAAACAATTTAGTTTGGAAAATCAGGTACAGTAACTCTGACAACTCTACCTCTTTGTGTTGGAATCTAGGTTTACTTGTGTGCCCAGGTAGTTTAGCTGCCTGCTGCCCCTTATCCCTGTTTTGGGCATCCCTGATAGACTACGACAGATGAGCAGGAGGGGGGTTGCCACATGATGGGTTGCCTGGCCAAGAGTTGAGTAGACACAATGTCAGTGCCTCACTTTGAACCCTGCTGCAGCAATGGGCTAGTACCTTCTGATCAGGTTGCTTGGCTATCAGCTGTTCTGGTTTCACTCTGGTATTTAATTTGATGCCGAAAGGCTGAAAGCTTCCATTTAAGGAAATAAAAATAATTTCTGAGTAGCTACACTTAAAACATCAGAAGGGACAGTAAGCTAAACCTGCTCAGCTAAGAGGAAATTATTTCTCTTAGACAAATTTAATTTTTTTGGTTTTTTTTCCTTTGTCTTTACTAGTACCTGTTTAACTCATGCCCCTGAATAAACTGAGGAGAAAATATAGCTTTTTTTTAAGACTCAGCTGGATCCCAAAAGATTGGGTTCCACTTCTGAGATGCTCAGGAGATCCAAGGGAAACTGGGCTTGACGTTCCTAGTGAGATCTGGGGAGAAAAAGACCAGATTTTCTGTTGGGACATCACAACCATAGCACAAGTCTTCTTGATGTTGATGTGGTGGTAAACACGTGACTGTATAGATACTAAAGCTAGTGTAAAGGAATACGTGTGTAGTAGCTTAAACACTGGAAATGAAATCATAAGGGAAACAGCTGCACTCCTCAAAGGTACAGGAAGAGCATTCATGCAAAGCATTTATAGATCTGCATGTGTAGTGTCAGGAAAGATGCATGTTTGGGTTAGGCAACAGGTATTCTAACCTCCCAAGCCTGCAGCATCCAAAAGTCAGGGTATCCTTCCCCACTTCCGCTGATGCCTTGCTTCATTGCATCCTTGGTGTTCTTCACTGGCTAAAGGTGATTTATTTAATATTATTCTCAGGCTTTTTGTGTTGGGTTTCGATAGTGGGAAGTAGTGCTCTGTAAGAAGCTGGGCTCTAATTTGTCTGCCTCCACTGTCCACATTCTACCTTCAGCATCACAGATAAGAAGTGGGCTAGAAGTACTCCTTCTGAAGCTGTGAGGTGTGTTACAGGGCTGGATACACTACTGCAGTTTTTATGGTGAGGCACATTTTTGTTGCTGTAGGAGAGAACGATGTTCTATATGATCAACTTCCAGCATGAAATTAAGGAAGTGCTCAAACCTTTTCCAGGAGCACCCCAGTTCATGAGGTGACATGGGCAGCAGCTGCAGCCTAAGGATATATTGTAGGTTCCGTGTTATACAATCCCTGAATTAAAACAATAACACTGCATAGTATCTCTCTTTGCCATAAGGATGAGCACCACAACTTGTAGTAGATTGCAAAGTATTGCATTTTTGTGTGTTTTGGCTCAAAATGTATTTTAACTTGCATTTAATTGTTGAAGGAGGAGAACTATAAAGCATACATGTCCTCAGCCTGAACCTCCCCTATTTTTTTCATTATCAGTTGAGCTTTGGGATTTTTTTTTCCCTAGCATCAATACAGTAGTGATGTTTCATTTCCTTTTTTCTTGCACTTTTGGCAAAGATAAAGTTTACTGCTGGTTCCACTATATACTCTCATCAGGTGACTCAGTCTGATCCACAACTTGCAAAGTCAGCAGAAAATTTTATGTTACTCTCAGGAGGCTTACCAGCTATCTTTAATAATTTCACCCTCCCAAGCAGGGCTGAAGTTCAAATCCAGTAGGCATTTGATGTGCCTCGGTCTCCTAAAGGGCCAATAATTTCTTGCAATATTTTTGTACGTCTTTGATCCATCACTGTTGCTTGATTGTTCTTTGAAGACTTAATAGTGCACCGTATCCTGCACTTACTAAATTTGAATGCTCCAGTTGTGTTTCCCTAGAAGATGATAAAAATAGCATATAGAGGAAATATAACTGGAAGACCCTTTGTATAAGATGACTTACATTTTGTATGTGGGGAAGGCACTGAAACTGTCGTTTTTACCCTTGTGACAGAACTATCTATATAATTTTGATATAGTGGAGTATACTTCAAAAGGCAATGACTGTTCCAGCAGCTGTGTGTGCTGGCTTCAAAAGCTTAATTTTCAGTATGCTTCTAAGCAGCCTTTCATTTAGAAAGAATTAGCACTGGAGGCACCTAGCTGTAGAAGTTACCATGGACTCTGACATTAATAGATATGTTTGGTGGGGTTTTAGTGCAACTCATCTGCAGTTCTACCATTGTTGGGAGGTACTTATTTCAGGGTTAGGATCAGGGTGCCGTTGAAGGGTCCCACAATTGGTCACCTGATTGATAGGGAAAGGGAAAGCAGTGTGATAAGCCATTTTCTGGAGGATGGTAGAGAATAGAGTGGGAGATGCAACCTGTTTTGGGTGGAAACTCTCTCACATCTGAGCAGGAGAACAGATGATCCATCAACTGCTGGAAAGACTGGGAAAGGAGAAAACAGGAGTCTCTTGGGGATCCTCAGTTTACAAGGTCCCATTACAGTCCTGCTGTTGAGGGTCGAGGCTGGGCCAACCACCAACCCAATGACAGATACTCCCTGTTATCCCCACTTTCCCCCACCACAGGAAGGGAAAGTGGATAAGGGAATCAGAGAGACATGTGGATTGGAAAATAAAACTAAAACTAGTTTAATAATAATAGTAATGATAAATGAAATATACACAAATATATACAAATATGTGCAAGACCCAATTACCGAACCCAAATCCCATTTGATAGTAACTACATCACCACTGATACTGTTGCAGAAGACCTCAGCAGCAGACAAGAGTCAGGCTCAGGGGCTGGATCATGGAACTGGATGCAGGAACTTACGGATCAGGATCGATCCATCCAGTACCAGGATCCAGCCCCTGAGCCTGACTCTTGTCTGCTGCTGAGGTCTTCTGCAACAGTATCAGTGGTGATGTAGTTACTATCAAATGGGATTTGGGTTCGGTAATTGGGTCTTGCACATATTTGTATATATATCATTTAACATTATTATTATTATTAAAGTAGTTTTAGTTTTATTTTCCAATCCACAAGTCTCTCTGTCTCTCTTTTATCCCCTTTCCCTTCCTGTTGTAGGGGGGGAGGGGATAACAGGGAGCGTCTGTCATTGGGTTGGTGGTCGGCCCAGCCTCGACCCTCAGCAAGCCTTTACCCTGCACCCCCCAATGTGAGACACAAGATTTAGCAGTGACCTTGCTCTGCACACCAATCCCTCGTAGTAAATCTAAACATTAGGCCTTATCACGGCTAGAAGC
>VWZX01006287.1:159121-182259 GCA_013399015.1 Galbula dea
AGGCACTGAAACTGTCGTTTTTACCCTTGTGACAGAACTATCTATATAATTTTGATATAGTGGAGTATACTTCAAAAGGCAATGACTGTTCCAGCAGCTGTGTGTGCTGGCTTCAAAAGCTTAATTTTCAGTATGCTTCTAAGCAGCCTTTCATTTAGAAAGAATTAGCACTGGAGGCACCTAGCTGTAGAAGTTACCATGGACTCTGACATTAATAGATATGTTTGGTGGGGTTTTAGTGCAACTCATCTGCAGTTCTACCATTGTTGGGAGGTACTTATTTCAGGGTTAGGATCAGGGTGCCGTTGAAGGGTCCCACAATTGGTCACCTGATTGATAGGGAAAGGGAAAGCAGTGTGATAAGCCATTTTCTGGAGGATGGTAGAGAATAGAGTGGGAGATGCAACCTGTTTTGGGTGGAAACTCTCTCACATCTGAGCAGGAGAACAGATGATCCATCAACTGCTGGAAAGACTGGGAAAGGAGAAAACAGGAGTCTCTTGGGGATCCTCAGTTTACAAGGTCCCATTACAGTCCTGCTGTTGAGGGTCGAGGCTGGGCCAACCACCAACCCAATGACAGATACTCCCTGTTATCCCCACTTTCCCCCACCACAGGAAGGGAAAGTGGATAAGGGAATCAGAGAGACATGTGGATTGGAAAATAAAACTAAAACTAGTTTAATAATAATAGTAATGATAAATGAAATATACACAAATATATACAAATATGTGCAAGACCCAATTACCGAACCCAAATCCCATTTGATAGTAACTACATCACCACTGATACTGTTGCAGAAGACCTCAGCAGCAGACAAGAGTCAGGCTCAGGGGCTGGATCATGGAACTGGATGCAGGAACTTACGGATCAGGATCGATCCATCCAGTACCAGGATCCAGCCCCTGAGCCTGACTCTTGTCTGCTGTTGAGGCCTATTGCTGCAGTATCAGTGGTGACATAGTTACCATCAAGGGGGGGTTGGGTTCAGTATTGGGTTCTGTACATATTTGTATATATATCATTTAACATTATTATTATTATTAAAGTAGTTTTAGTTTTATTTTCCAATCCACAAGTCTCTCTGTCTCTCTTTTATCCCCTTTCCCTTCCTGTTGTAGGGGGGGAGGGGATAACAGGGAGCGTCTGTCATTGGGTTGGTGGTCGGCCCAGCCTCGACCCTCAGCAAGCCTTTACCCTGCACCCCCCAATGTGAGACACAAGATTTAGCAGTGACCTTGCTCTGCACACCAATCCCTCGTAGTAAATCTAAACATTAGGCCTTATCACGGCTAGAAGCAGGCAGTGCCTGCAAAAACATGTTGTTAGTTTTCAGAAAGTGCAGTTTCTCAGAGGAGCTTTAACTAAAAAGTAAAATCACTGAACAGAATTAGTTCTGTTCTAACCCAAACCAGGGCACCTGCTCATGTAAAAGAGCTTCTGTTCAAGAGTGTCATCCTGGGGACAGCACAAGTCCTCAGTGAAACTCAGGAAACACTTTCAGTTACTCTTTATTTTCTGGGGTGTCACCAGGAGGCAGGTGGAATATTTGATAAATTCCAGTAAAGCTACCTGTTTTCTATGTAAAGTCCCTTGCAAGCACCAAGATACTAACAGGCACATGACAACCATTTACTCGGGCCTCAGCTCTGTAAAACCATGCTCTTCACTGGAAAGCTCTTTTTTTTTTTTTTTTTTTTTTTTTTTTTTTTCCTAAGCAGGGAAATGCACCTGAAGAGAACAGAGAGAGCTTGGTTGCATCAAAAATAAAATAGGGTACATGCAGCCTTAGGCAGGGTGATGGAAATACTTCCTTTGATTCTGATTTGCCCTGGGTCAGCCTCACCTTGGGAACTGCGAGATTTGAGTGGCTATTGAAGAGCAAAGGTTCAATACTACATCACAAACAGCACTTTCCAAAACGTTTAGTGGGGCTGGTGGAACACATACCTTCTAGCTTATGAAGCAAAGCCTAAATTAAAAGCTACAAACATCAGCATCTCATGGCACGTTGTGCAACCAGAGCTCTGTGATATTTTGTAGTTCTCTGGCTCTTTTTTTTCCAGTAGGATCTGATTTTTTTATGGTAGCACATACTGAAAAAAATAATTCAGAAAGTAAATAGAAACATCCCTTGATTGCAAATAAACACCTTGTTTTCAAGAAAGTTTAGAACTTCCTAAAGGAAGTTTTCACAAGAATGACAAGTTTTATTTGGGGGAAATCAGAAGGCTATATGCAGCAGTGTTTACTGCAAGTGTTACAAAAGACAAATCTTCAGCCTGACCTCATTGATACAATTTTGAAAGCCCCAAATTGTGACTGTTTTTTAATATAGTCATCTTTCTCCTTAGAAAAATACTTTTAGGGGCAAAGATGGAGTGATGTCTTAACCTGAAATCTTTGCATGGTGGTGCTGCCTGGCAAAGGTATATAGAAACATAGCATGCAATTGAGGAGATGCATGGAACCCTGGAGGAAATTATTTTCCTGTGCTTTCTTGTGATGATGTGAGCCTACTAACAGCAGAATGGGCCATGTCAGTGACACTGTTTCAGTCAACAAATCAGATGTGTCCATTCTGTTGATGCTGATGGTCCACCTACTAATCCCAATGCCCCCAGATCCTCTGTCTCAGCCCTTGGTCACTAGATGTGGGCTTTGTGCAGGAGCTTTCCAGCCTGGGCACCTCTCTGCATTTACATCCTCATTCTGCTGTGTGGGTGGAGACCATGAACATAGAGGAATGAGATGAGATGGGATGGGATGGGTCTTTTTTCACCCAGTGCATGTTCCCAGCACTGTATCTCACAGCTGCTGTACAGTTTTGTCACCCTGCAGCAGGAAGGAGGCAGGAATAGGCAGGCAGCATTTCTCCCCATACACAGTGGGGTAAAACGCCTGGTGAATGCAGTGGTAGCAAAGTGAGGCTGGTGTAAACCAATTTATAAATCTTCAAGTAAACATCTGGTAGACACTCAGGACAGATGAATAACAAAATCAAACTGGAGCAGACATATGATGAAATTCTTCCATGTGGAGGAAAGGCGGAGAGGGGCAGTGCACTAATATTTTCATTATAATGCAAGGCATATCAGTAACACATATATGTGAAGCTATGGAAATGTGAGGTGTATTATTGTGCCATACACTTTAAATATCATTAAGTAGGCCAGTATTGTTATACATTTGATATTCTGGCTGTTGTTACTATGACTGGACAAGTCAATTCATATGGAATATAAATTGGCCTTGAACTTCAGTCTAATTGCTGACCCAAAGAGAGTTTGCAAAATGCACATTTCTAACCTGAGAAATGATAGGCTAAATCTTGGGATGAGGTAGGAGGGAAATTGGTTGTACACTTGACCCACATAGAAATCTCTGGGGTTAAAAATGAAGAGGCTGTTGGATAGCAGGGACCAAAATATGTTTCTGATAAAACTAGTTTTCCTTTCTTGTTGTTTTTCTGGAAAACACATCTTGAACAAAAATTGCAATAATTTTTTGGAAGTTACAGTTTTCAAGGTGTTCTTTGTTTCAGAGCAAGGAGGAAATAATAAAGTGTTGCTACTTCTAATTTCTCAGTTTGGAAATAATGTAAAACTTCCACTTTCTTTCGGACTCCCCATATTCTTTCAGAGAGGAATTAAATGTGGAAAAAACCTTACCTATTTTATTTTTATTTCTTAGTTCTCAAAGAGAAAGGAATACCACCTAAACCCTTATTTTGAAACATTTGCATAAATCTTCTAAGTTTAGAGGAAAATCTGAGAAATATTTCTGGGGACGAGTTCTTTCACTCCTTTACTTTTTGCTTTTCCTTTGGGAGGGTCTCCCTGTCAGCAGAAAGTGGATAGAGCAGACAAAATCAGAATGTGGACAATATATATGTATTTTAATTGTATTATGAAGCATTTCCTGAGTCTTTCTTTTTTTTTTTTTTTTATTTTGAGAAAAAGAAGGATGAATCACAGAATCACACAGAATCACAGAATATTAGGAGTTGGAAGGGACCTTGAAAGATCATCGAAAGGGATAGTGGGGAGCACCGACACATAGATTCTCTTCTCTCTTACCTCCACTTCTTAGCCTGGAAATTGAATTCATGTCAAGTTTCAAATGAAAGCACTGTGCTAGGAGTCTTCGTTTTGGGCTGGGAAAAATCTGCTCCCTTTTCTGGGCAGCCCTGGTGTCTCTTTGCAGGACGTGGGCTGGAACCCGAATATCTTGCAGGGCTCCTTCCTGTTCCCATATCCATGCCAGGAATTGGACTCCACAGGAGGATTTTGGATAATGTGTCCTGGGAAGATGAGAGCCAGAGGGGGATGGAGCTCTCTCTCACAGAGCCCATCTGAATCTGCAACTCCAACACACCCAAGAGCACGAAAGCTGGTTTTGTTGCTGGAGTTGGCAGATATGTGTGTGAGGATCATGGCTGATGACTCAGAAGGTGCTGTTTTTACAGACACTTTGCTGGCTACAAAGTCACTCTTGGAATTTGATTTTAGCCTGCAAAACCCCTACATAAAACATCTTGCCTTTCCCAAAGAGAAATCTCTTTGTTTTCAGATTTGCCTTTCTTTGATGCCACTGGTAAATGTAGAATTAACTTATCACTGAAGTCTAACACTTCCAGAGATGTGAAGATTTTCTAGCTCCCTGCATGTTTTTTGCTTACTCATCAGCTACTCAGGGACCTCAGTGAAGGGCGGTGGGTTCACTGGACTTGCGTGGCAATGCTTAGTCTGCACTTCTGTCTGCAGAACAGAAAGGGAGAGGAAAGCACCCAACACCCTGATTTCTAGACTCTGAATTGATCAGTTGAGTGGCTCAATAATATTTACTGCTGGTCCTTTTTTCTGTGACTACTTGCATTTCGTTTCACAGGTTAGCGTTGTGTGCAGAAAACACCAAGAGGCAGAATTCATGGGCATTTCTTTGCACAATGGCTTTATTTTGAGCAAAACTGAGGAAATACAGGATAAGCCAAATCATGCTGATCTGCTAAAAGTTCAGGCTGGCCTCTTGGAAGCCCTTAGTGCTTTTCACTGATTTAATCAAACATTCAGAAATTCAGTGCCAAAAGCATTGATTGCTTTGACCTTCTGTTTAGGGCAGGCTGCAACATCCTGGTCAGACACCTGTTGAGTCCACTGACACATTTGCCTAAAATATGACACTCCCTACCTCTCTTTCATCTGTCCTTTTCAACTTTACCTATTGTCTTCCTGTTTTCCTTTTAAGGCTTTAAACAATACCACTCTGCAAGTTCCCTAGCAAATAATGGCATCCCTACTGTGATTTTCATAGAATCATAGAATGGCTCAGATTGGAAGGGACTTTAAAGATCATCTAGTTCCAACGCCCCTGCCATGGGCAGGGACTCCACATGCACTAGACCAGGTTATCTAGGGCCACATGAGCTGCTTTCACAGTCCGCGACTGCATTTCAGTCCACTTACCAAATGTGACAAAAGCAACAATGGCTCCTTCACTGCAGTGACTCATAAGGACAAGTTATTAAGATATTAAGTCCCAGGACCAGGGCCAAGAGGTTTCAGACACTGCCGGCATCACTGTTTCTGTCTCGGTCCTTCTCCGTGACATGTTTACATATCACCTGGAAACTTCCTAAATAAGCTGATTCTAACAATAAACAAATACAATTCATATAATGCACATTTCATGGTAGTTTCCATTATCCTGCATACAGGAGGATATAAAAACTTCTTTTGTTATAATATAGCCTTCTTGGCAGCTTGTAACTCAGTGGGAAAGGCTCTGGATTCCTGGAGGAGCGCACTGTGTCAGCGATTTTGGGGATTTCAGGGAGCGTGAGGCCTCACTGGGGAAAAAAGAAAAACCCAAGAAAAACTCTGTTCTCCTTTTAAAATGAATCGGTAATCAAATTAGGTCAAACATCAGTAAGTGCAACCAAAGGGTGTGAAAAGACATTTTCTCTTGGCAAATCTGATGGGTTTTTATAGGAAGCAGGAGCACTGCCAGCCATCTACTGAGTGTGTGTCTGTGTCATATTTCATTTCAAAATGAAAATTCAAGGGAGTAAAGGCTTCTGTGCACACTTCTTGCAGGGCTTTTCTTAGCTTAGCAAGGTGGAGGCAGAAATAGCCACCATCCCTGGGGAGGTGCACCTGGATGGGAGATGCCCAGTAGCATCCAAGACCTAAGGCATAAGGACACTTTGAAGACTTCTGTGATCTACCTCCTTTCTGAGACAGGCATAAAGATTTCCCCAGCCAAGATTTCTTCCATCCAGGGGGTTTCCTATTCTTAGTTTTCCTTTCTATTTTCAATGAAGATTTTTTCCTGAATGCAGATGATCCAAAAAACAAATGTTTGAAAAAAGTTAAAATTTTCTAGTGAAGTTATTTGTCCTCACCCAAATGACTATTTTTTGCACTATCAAAAGCTTTTCTGAAGATGATCTGCTCTCCTTAGACTTTTGAGTTCGTCTTTTAAAGTATCTCCAGTGATGGGGGGAAAAGGAAGTATAAATTTTTAAAACTTGAAACCATTGTAAACTTACAGTTTCCACTGAAAATCCAGCCCTCAAAAGATTACAGTTCTTGGGTAGAAAGATTTTATGGAGGGGAGGGTTTTTTGTTTGGGTTTCTGTGGGTTTTTTCACTGTTGTTTTGGTTTTGGTTTAAATTGTAAATCCACATAAAGCCTTATTTTCTGTCTTTTTTGCTCTGGCCATCTATGTAAAAAATGTAAAAAAATATGTTAAAAAAATGTAGTTCATATGCCCTGTCATGAAATGCATCACATCTTTTTCATAATGATTCTTCAACAGAATGGCTCATAATTGAGTACCTCAATGGGGAAAATTACCCCACAAAAAAACCTGCCAAAAAACCCAAACAAAAACACCTTCCCCTCCCAATCCTCAATGATACAATGACCTCTTAATCTTCCTCCTTTTCCCCTACACTGCTCTGCACAGTAAAAGTGTTTTTTCAGATCAAAGCTGGAGGGTTGTTGGACAGGTGTTGTGCATGTCTACCAAAGAAAATATTGCCAAAGTAGAAAACATTTCACAGAACATGAAAGCAGTATAGTTTGGGGGTTTTTTAACCTCTTTTGTGCTTCGTCTTGAACCTAAGGCTTGTAGGGTTGGGTATACTTCTGACACTGTGCTCTTTTGTTTTCAGATGCATAGATTCTCCATGTGATGCTTTTAAGTGGGAAAGGGGCAGGTGAACCCTTCTCTGAATATCAATTTAAAAAGGGGCTTGAAATGACATTAAAAGGGAAATGAATTTAGGATGGAGCTCCCTTCAAGGGTCTTTCCACAGCCCTGCTCTGGAAAGTGCTGCAAAAAACTAAACTCCTTAGGAAAATGCACTTACAAGTTCTTCATTTTGTTATTTTTAGCTCCGTTATTAAAAATGAAAGAGAAAGATCCTCCAAAATACTTCTTTCCATAAAGAGCCTTCTTTCAACAGCAAAAAAAAAGACAATTCAAAGGAGTATTTCAGGCACCTGTTTTAAATTATCTCAACTGGCAAGCTGGTGGTAGAATTAGAGCTGCTTGATTTTATTATAGGTCCATTTTATCTGCAGACCGACAAAGGTAGGATGCAAAGTCTCCATGGAGGGTTCTGATCCAAAGGATACTGGAGGCTTGGAAAAGTCTCCTTTTGAATCTCAGCATCTTTCAACTGGGCTCACTGACAATTTGAAATCTACCTCTCCATTTATCAGCTCCATGTTTTAAATAGAGTATATTCTATGTGAATTTCTTTTCAGTTTTGTGCCGTGCTGCAATGGGCTGCTTGGCAAAGAGGCTTTATGGACCAAACGAGTGCACTTTTTTGAGATGATAATTACACGAGTTCAAAGTCTCGTCAACCAATCGTATTTTGGTATTCATGCAAGCTGTTTCATAATGCTGTTTTGAACCCTGTTGGTGGCATAATTTAGATTTAATTAAATACAGGAATAGAAACATGTTGTTCATTTGACCATCTGTGAGTCAATGACTACAGTGGTTTTCTAAGTTTCTACGCTACACGCTGTTAGTGAGTGTTTCCTATTATTTTCCATCTTCCCAACCATACTCGCACGTTTTCAGAGCCACCAAAGAGCTGAAGTAGATATTATAATCTTGTGTTGCTGATCATCTCTTTCTGCTATTCTTACCTATTCATCATAGTGAACATAAAGAACAAAGTCAAACCTTTCAAGTGTGACAAGAGCTGCTAAGATGATGGGGAACAGGAGTGACAAAGAAACAATAGATTAATCCAAATATAGGAAGAAAGAAAGGAGTGCATTTGTTTTCTTTGCATTTTTTGATGGTTGAATGTCCAAGCCAGCAGCCCCCATGCTCCCATCATCATCATCATCATCATCATCCTCAAGTAATTACTTGTATTTTTTCAGAGCCTTCTTACAGCACCTACCACAAAGTAGCTTTTTTCTCAGTTGCAGGACAGATATGACAATGAAGTTGAAACTGTGGCAATAGTCAACTACCCAAAGTGCATGTCAGGCCCCAAAGCACCAACTTCTACAAAAACTAGAGCTCAGAATATGTTTAGCTGATGTACCTAAACCACATTTTCTGGTTTGACAAAGACTGTTTGTGAGTTGGTGTTGAATATTTTAGATTTAATTGAAAAGGGTAGGTGTTTCCCTAATTGAAACTGGGTTTTTTGCTGAAACTTTAGAAGGGAAAGCTTTTTAGTTCAACAAGATATTATCAGATTAAATTTGGTTAAATGTTGTGTTTTTAAATAGCGTAAAATTTAACCTGAACCAAAACTGAAATATTTTGCTCAGATACAATAAAACATCTTGTTTGATCTTGTTCTTTCTCTACTGTTTTCAGAGTCAAGGGTTAAAAAGAAAAAAAAATAGTTAAGTCAAACATTATTTATACTTTCTTAGATTTTTAGGGGGAAGATTCCGTGTGAATATACATAGAAATTTTTTCCCAGTGAGGGTGACAGAGCACTGGAAAAGACTGCCCAGAGAGGCTGTGGAGTCTCCTTCTATGGAGATATTCAAAACCCGTCTGGATGCGCTTCTGTGTGACCTGGTCTAGGGAATCCTGCTGTGTCAGGGGGGTTGGACTAGATGATCTTTCAAGGTCCCTTCCAACTCCCTCTATTCTGTGATTCTGTGTGATTCTGTGAAGATGAAAGAGGTAGGGTCGACCACCAACCTCCAAAATAAATGCTTTAAAAAGCTGTTGCCAAAGCACCTACAAAAGCATAGAAGGATTTGCCTTTGTTAATGTGATTCACTGTTTTGCAGTCTACCAAAATAGATTATATATTTTCTTTTCTTACCATATGGCTTTTAGACCCAAACTTTTAATACGTTTGATTGAATTCCTTTTCCTATATTTACATGCCTTTTATTTCTTGTTTTTACTCACTCTGTTTTCTGCTTTGGAGAAAAAATGCGCCAAAAAAAAAAAAGCAAAAAAAAAAAAGCACAGACTTAGCAGGTTACCAACAATAGAAGGATGCTTTCAAAAATTCTACAAATAGTTCAGAAAGTGAACATTTTCCAGAAGGGAGGAAAAAATACATGGAAAAGAACTAGTGGTTTATTTCAGCATCAAAAGAATGGATTCATGTACTTTCACTGTCATGGTCTTTGGTCTTGATAGAAAAGAGAGTTTGTTTCAATGCTGTACAGTAATGTTATTGCTAATGACGCTCTCATGAGCATTCCACCTCTTCTGACTCTAATCTCAGTTTCCATAAATTTTCAGAGCTCCAGAAATTACTCTTAATTGCTATACTCTTCTGCCTATTTCCAGCTTCTTGCTAAACAGATAGGAGGTGGGACTGATGCCTATGCTTCAAAGCTCACCAATGGACATTTTGGTCCCCACCATTATCAAGTGGTGACAACACCCTTGTGATCCCCATTTCCAAAATCACCCTATTCTTCTCTTGTTGCAATATACCCCAACCATCTCTGGCATTGCTGCTCTTCTTGTGACTTTATCATCATCTACATCATGTTGTGAAGAGCTCATGGCTCTTGGTTCACCAGCAGTTTTAGGAATGTGTAGCGGGGTGCTCCAGGCAGCTTCAGGAAGAGGGCTATTAGCACTTTTTTGCTCTTGAGACTCAAGGACATTGATGAAAGAAGGATCTAATGTAGCAAGGTTTTGCTTTAATTCTTATGCTCGTCCTCTATTTTAACAATATTTTAAAGTCTCTTCTGGTTTCTGTCCCACTCTGTGTAAAGCCTTGGGATTTTGAAAGTTAAGACAGTGCTCTGTTTGCACTTCTGTGATTGCTGCTGCTAACATCAGCAGGCTCAACAATGAGCACTTTGGGAAAACCCACCTTTGTTTCAACTAGTGCGGGATGCGTGAAAAATGATCAGAAAAATTCAATTTCATGGCTATGTCCTTGCAAAGTTGCGCCGCACATTTGCTTTGTAGCTGATGACCGGGTGGCACGTTGCTTGCATCCAGCACTGATTTGCAACAGACGGGGAATCTGGCTCAGTGTGCAGTGCTGAACGGTGCCACTGGCCCCGTGCTGAGACACACCATGGGGATGGATGTGAGTTAAGCAGCCCTGACCCTCCTGGCCCCACAGGCACTACCTCCTCTCAAGAGCGCCCTAGGAATGAGCAAACTTATGTGAAATGCAGAAGCTCATAAACACCTGAAGTAATTTTCAAAAGACAAACATAAAAACTGATGTATCACTATTGCATAGTGATATCCATAATTTATTTGACATCATCAGCCTGTAATTTGAATATTTTATGAATTTTGAGAAACTTTTAATTGAAAAAAACACAGTGCATGAATATTTCTTTTCCTCAAGAGTAGAGTTTATTTATGTCTTGTTACCTGAGGTAAGTCTCTTTAAGTTGTCCCTGACACTAAGCATTTACAATGAAAAATATATACAGCATGTATGACTGTGGCTGTGAAACTTAATTTTCTCTGGTAGGATTTAACTCTGGGCAGATGTGGCTAAAGTCACCTTTCTGTTTCTCCAGGAAGATAGGCTCCTGCAGTCACTAACTTCCCTAGGCAATGCAAGAAACAAGAGGCAGTACTGAGACCTGTGTTTCTGTGTCCTCTTCCAGTTGCTGTTAGAAAGGGCTGGGCAGTTATAAAGACCTTTTTTTAATCAAAGTTAAATTTTCCATGGGAAAATGTGGGTTTTTTCCCCCTGCATTTTGATTTCAAAATTACAAATGTAAAATCAAAAAGTACTCTTGTTTTGAAATAAAATTAACATCACTTTTTATTAAACGTTTTTAGCATGATGTAAAATCAGTGTTTGGCTTCTGAAAATACAGGTATTGTGGAGGAAAATGTTGCATTTATTTTTGGGACAAGTACATTCATTTCTGGTTTTTTGTGACTTGCCTGACAGCAGCAATTAAAATAGGAAAGATGATTTACATTTCCCTTGAAAAAGCTGCAATTTTTAAGCAGCTCAGCACATTTTTGAAGTTGTTACTTCATCTTTGACTCAGTGGGGACACATTTAAGCATGGCTTTATTCAGAGCTCCGCTTAATCCTGTGCCGAGCTTGGAGAAGTCTAAGACTCCATGAGCTGTGTAACTGTGGTGACAGGGATCTCACAGAGGTTTTTATCTCGAACTACACACTGCAATGAGTTTCCCTTATCTCAGAGGAACTGCTCAGAGGAAATAAAGTGGAGCGCATTGAACGAATTGCTGCAGGATTGGGCTCATAGTGCATAAAGCATTGTCATAGCAGTAACTTTTTCCAGGCTTATGGCTTCAGCTATCTGCAGCTATCTGCTGAGCATCTACTTATCCTGTTTTAACTCTTGTGGTACTGACAGTGTTGCTTCTAAAATGCAGTATTTGGGGAGGAATATTTTCTTCTAATGGTTTTCTCCTCCTTATTGTTTCTAAGTGGAAAAGACAGATCTTTTGGTAACCGGGTGAAGATTTCTGTGGTATTTTCCTCTTTTCTTTTTCCCCCTAGATATTTTTTGGCATAGCTATGAAGTAACTTTAAAAAAAAAAATTATAAATGCTTAAAATTTTGCTGGTGTTGTAGTTCCTAGAGGGACCTCTCCTAACTACAGCCCCCATGTGCTGTTACCATGATGATCTTGCATTTTCCTCTAGACTCTGACACACTGCATTCCATAAAATTTGCACAAAAACTGTCTTTATTATAAGCAAACACTGGTCAGTCAGGTACTTAACATCCTGTATCAATAAACATGCCAGTAGAGCTGACTTTCCTTTCTCAGGAAAAACTGGAGGTGCTGTGTTAAGTATCTATGGAAAATCCTGAGGGCTGGTTTACAGTGGGGGTAGGAAGTGAGAGAGAGTGTATTAGCTATTTGTTCTCTCTGCAAGGAGACACACAGTATGTACACATCGAAACAGGCTTGTATATGCATGCCTGTATTTATTTGGGATTCTTCATGTGAATGTGAGACTTCAGGATCACAGTAGTCTGCAAGCCTCACATTAAAATACTGCGCTTTTATCTCTGCTGATAAGAGCGTTTCCTGTATTTGGGCATGGTTTAAATGGGCCTTTCCATGTGAAATAAATGGTTATTTCACAGAGGAATTATTTCAGTGTCATGATAAAGCTCATTTGCAAAAAATCCAATGTCCAAACAGTCAAAACTCAGTTCCAGGTTCAGACATTTTCTAGGGTGCCAAACAAGCCAGTCCAACCTCAATAAGTACAGCAATATACTGACCCAAATATTTGCTGCCAACAAAATGTATTGACACCTGTATTTATATCTGACATACCATTTTGGATAAATCATTGGGGTGGCAGGTGTCTATATTTGATGTCTTATATTTAATGTATGATGAAATATTTTTACATTCTTGGATTTCTTCTAGTGAAAGATATAAAGGAGCAGTGTTGCTATTATATTGAATGTGAAATGAAAATAAAGGATTTGGCTCTTCCTTATGGGAGGCAGAGAAAGGAGAGCATTTTTATGTAAAGTGCTTTTATGTAAAATGGTGCTCTGCATCAGCATAACAAAATTCCTTTGCAAGCTCCACAGTAGAACATATATTTTTTTAATTTAACGGAGTTAAACCTTGTTTGTTTACCTTCCTGATTATATTAACCCTCAAGGTAGTGATTAAAGGCAGGAGTGTAGCTCATGCTAATTATATTTAAACCCCCTGAACCTGTTTCTTTTTAGTGAGAAATGATTGCAATAAACACACCTGCACTACTTTTACAAGCAAGCTCGGCCCTGGCTTGAGATACAACGCTGATGAGAAAAGTCAGGACTTAACCCTGCTAGCGGATGCCTTTGTACAAAACATTTTTCCCCTGCAATCTGGGAGCTGCTGCATGTAAGCGTGCGGCACGCTGCATCTGTGCATCCTGGCTGTGGAAGGACAGCCCTGGAGAGACTGGAACAAGCGGCTGGTTGGGTCTTGATTGAAAATTGATTGAGTGCTACAGTTAAATTACCTGTATCCCTCACTGCATAAAGAAAAAGCTAAGTGTGCTTATATGCAAGCATGTGTACGTTTACATTAATGTCTGTGCTAGGTGTGGTGGTCAACATTAACTGACTCTAAAGGACCCATTTCAGTGTTAGCCTAAACCAGTAGAAACCATTGGCTCTACCAGTTTATACCCACTGAGGAGCTGCTGCCTTGTTATCTTAGAGCATATAAATATTATCATAGAAAGTAAATTCTCTTTCTGTGTGCTGGATTTAGATTGATACGCAGCAGATTTAAAAACAGAATACTAGCAAAAGTTAATTCACCACGGCAGAGCGGTTTGGGGAGATAACATATTCCTGCTGTTTAATTAAAACCAGATTTTTATTTGCTATACCTTTTAATTAAAGAGGAACAAGATACTTGCCTTCTAAGGCATCTGGTTGAGTTTATGAAATCTGGAGAGCTTTTTTTTGTTTTTCTTTTTAGTTTGTGATTCAAATGTACCGATCCACTCCACCACAGTTTTTATTGAAGAGAGACTATACAGCTTTCTCCTCAACTCTGGAGGCAAAGAGACAGCCACAACCATGAAATTCTCCTCCGGATTCAAGCTGATCTGCTCATAAAGCAGGATAAAACAAAACAAAAAAAACCCCACAACTTCCCTGCTGCTGTGAACTTGAGCTAGCAATAAGTAGCAAGGTAACAGAAGTTGGAAAAAAAAAATCACTTCTATTGTTGTTTATTTATGGTCTTCAATTTATTTAAGCAGTAAGAGTATTTTTAAAAGTACTTATTTTGCATTCATGTGCTAGTGAAGAATTAAATGCTTGAATACTTTTTTACTTAATATTTTCTAATTACTTTTTATTGCTTTTAAAAATCAGTACTTATATTAGTTATGAACTTGGTCTCATTCCTTACTATTTGTGCTAAACACCTTCAGAAGAGAGGGTGTGCTGCTCTTCCTGAGATGTTTAAATTTATGCTCTGTCTCAAAAGATAAGGGCAGTGTATTTTAACATCAGAATAACCCAGAATAAGATCACTACAGATTTTACTAGAATGTTCGGAGAGCAAATAATTTTGATAGGGTACAATTCTTCTTCATGGTATTTAATATATCTTAAAAGTTGATAATTTGTAAATTGGTTGTTTGGTGTTGTATTTTTTTTGTTTTGTTTGTGTTTTGTATTTTGGTTTTTTAATCAGCAAAACTGCAAAGGGTTCACCAACTTCTTTCACTGATTTTAGCTCACAGTTTTATAAGATTGTGAAGTTACTATTGATTTTCAACATTATTAACTCAGTTCATTGGGAAGATACCAAAGACATATTACTTTTATTTTGCAAAGTAGTTCAGCTTCACCAGTGGCTCAGAGTCATATGTTTTGCTGATGTTTTACCCCATGGAGAGTAGGTTGGGTGTTGAAGAGCTGCTCTGGGATCGGTTCACAAATGTACAAAATTCGGTCAAAAAATACAGTGTGGAAAAGGAAATTAAAGTCACTGAAAGACCTTTTCATTTTTTTTTTTGTTTCGCTTGAGGATTTTCACCCTCTGGAAGCAGATCCCCCTTTGAGCTTTGGTCAGTGTAATGTCTGTGAGCCTGAAGTGTTTGTACTGTCATGATGCTACAGAAATCCTAGCCTGTGGTGTCAGAAGGAGATTAGACAGTGTCTATTGGAAATTCACTAATAATATGGAATTACCTTCCTGGAGAAGGTTGATTTAAGAGCACAGCAAGTATTTCAAGAGCAGAAAGGGAAACCACTAAGTACAAATTATAAGGTGTTGATCCATTAAAACACAGGAGTCTATCCTTCGTACTAATTGTATCATCACCTCCGCTGCAGCCAGCTCAGCCTAATCACACGCTTATATTTAAGCATGTGCTTCATCATTTCCCTGGACTGCTAGAGTTGGATTAGAGAGCAGAAATGCAGCAAACCAGCCTGTTAGGTGGGAAAAAATCGGTGCAAAGACTTGTGCTGGCTGGGAAAGTTTGCCTTGCTGTATTTAAATTGTTATTACAAACTTGTCTTGCTACATCACCCAAGACTCTTAAAAATACTGTGGTTACTTTGGGTGGCTTGGTGCACACCTTTACAGGAGGACAAAAATATGGGATGAGAAATGAATATTCTGTCAGAAGTATCTGCTGTAATTTAGCATGAGGAAGCAGACACTTGCAGCAGGGTGGTGTGTAAGTTGAAAACCTTAGGAATGGTGGGTTTGAAACATAGGTATCTGAATAACGAGAGAATTTGATGTTTGCTGAAAAACAAGTCTCAGATTAGCTCACTGGCTGGGTCTAGTGCTATAACATCCAATAACGGTTGCTACAGTTCATATAACTTTATCGTCCTCCTGAGAACTGTGTAAATGTTAACCTGGGAAACCTTTCCTGTGCACTGGAGCAGGATGTGTATGTGCATGCACGCCTGCGTGGCATTCAGCATTGAGGGGTATTTGGGTCACTTTCTCTTCTGGGAAGTTTTTCGGCCATTTAGCAAAAGTCCCTCTCTAGGAATCTTGAATCTCCTGCCATGACCTAGGAAATGGATTTTTATAAGTCTTGTCTGCAAGCGTGACTTGTTGCTGGAGGGGCAGGAAAGAGGGAAACACGCCGGGCTCTTGAAACACTGTGAAAACACTTTCTATGAGAAAGGGTCAACCAGGCTGGTGTCACTTCATGACTGATAATTGCTGATCTCTGTGTGTGAAGTTTTATTATTCTATAATCTCCTATCCCACATTTTGAGAAGACACATACACAGGTGTTTGTGTACACTCCATATAGCCAAGCCTATGTGATCGCCCTTCCTATTGCTTCACTCCATTTTCATGTCTGTACAGCGGTGTCTAACGGAAACTGCTTGGGCTAAAATTTTCCATGCTTAGTGTCTGCCTCAGCTTGATTATTTTTGGAAAGTGCTTTCAGAAGAGATAGGTTAGCCATTTGTGAGACTAATGAGAGAAAGAGGTGTCCCACCACAGGGCAGGCAGCCTCCAGGACCAGAGTAGGGTACACAGGGAATGTTGTGCTACTTCCTTGGGACGTTTAAGATCAGTGTTTGCTCTGCCTGTAAGGCTTTGTTTGCCAGTTCATGTCATCTTGGCTCCCCTGGGTACTGTGCAAGTACTACACCAATGTTTCTGAGCACTCAGATGTTGCAGATGGGAGCATTGTGAGGCTAAAGAATATTTCAGGCTCTTTCTGTATGCAAGATGTCCAAACAAGAGCTTGGAGAGGGCAGAAAGTTGCATAAAATTGGATTCTGAAAGATAAAACACACGGATTTGGGGTGAAGAGGCATAAAACACAATCCAATTGCAGAAATAGATAGCTATGCATATGCTTTATCTGTATTTTTTAACAGCCATTTCTATATGCTATGTTTCTGAGGTGATTCCCTTCACTGGGGCTGAGATGGAGCAGGACTGTTCGCAGGAGGCATCCTCTCCTTCCAGAAGGGTGATGTTTTAGTCCTATACCACTAGAGTGCAGTGCCTGCAGCTGGATTTCCCTCTGCTCACACACCCTTCCGGAACACAGGCTTTGATTGTTATTACAAAATAATATTATCTGATTTTATTCTCTCCCCTTCCCCCCTCCCCCCTTTCCTGGCAAGAAGTTAACTTCGAGATTGGAATCGCTTTGGCTCTGGCGTTTCCCTGTTCATTGCATTTGGATTTAAACAAACACACTGTGTGGAGGTCATCTAAAATTAGACAGTGGTTGTAGTTGCACTTTGTTCCCACAAAAGGAGCTGATGTGGCTTAGAAGACTTTGCCCAAAAGTCAAGGCTTTCTGGTGACCCCTACAGCAATATCCAAGGTCCCTGCTTATGGATTTATTGAGGATATCCAGCTGGGAAAAGAGGGCAACGTGCTCTGTTGTAAGGGGACTTCCACAGGGCATTTAAGATGCTGAGTGTATATATTTAACTTTGTCTTGAAATCCACTACAGACTGTCTCTTTGCCTCCTTTCCTACCTGTGCAAACCGATTATCTTGCTCCAAAGAGTGTCTGCAGGGAAAGTCCAAAGTCCAGCTTTGACCAAGGAGTCAGCCCTGGCCAGGCTGCTCTATGGCCATGTAAAGGGAACAGGTTCATCGTCTCCCTCACGAAGTCTGTCCTAGAAGCAGACACCTGCCATAGATCTCAAGGCCTTACAAGACAAAAGTACATATAAGAAACCCTCATGCTGGTGTAATATCTTACTGTTTCCTGAGACAAGCTTCCTGGGTCATATCCCATGCCTTCATACTAGCCCACGCTCAACACAGTGAGAGCATGGCCCACATCCCAGGAAATCCTGCACAAAATGAAGATTGGTTGTTTAGAAGGTGAATGGAGGTTGTGAGAAAGTGCTTGTAACATGAATAATACATCAGTTTTTCAGCCAAGAAAGTGGCCAGTGAAGCCAGGTAAGAAATACAGATTGCTAATAGCAAGGATGCTGCTGCTTCTATTTTACCAGCTGGTTTTACATGGACTGAGATTTACATGCAGAGATCTGCAAAAGCTATGCAAGCACAATATAGGAACTGCTATGAGCCACCACACAGCAACAGCTCTGGCTGTGATCTCACCTGCAATTAAGTTCAGGGCAGACCATGGTAAAAGTACTCTTAAGGCTAGGGAGTTTCAGTGTGAGAGCTACAGAGAAACTTTATTCTTCTCTGCAACACTGAAGACAGTGAAGAAAAGACTACCTGGAAATTCCTTTGTTGACTGTACTTCTCCCAAGGAAACAAATGTTCCCATTATTTGAGGAAAAACACTGTGTTTCCTGACCAACTGATGCTCAGCATCTGAAAAGGCACTGGTGTGAAGACACAGTGCTCAGTGTTTGGATCAAGGCAGTTTTAACACATCCATTCCCTGCAGTTCATCGTTCTCCTCCTAAACACTTCTAGTAGGATGCATATGGTTGTATGAGAACAGAAGAATACAGCCTGGGGTAATCCATTATCATGGCAACAGTGGTAAAGCCATGTCCGACTTTCAGAGGTTGTTATTAATGTTCAAACTGGAATCGGCCACTTTGGCTTATCTTGCATTGCCTCCGTGAGATTTGGAAAGATAGCCATGAATTGCAGCAGGATGGTTCATAGGATCATGCACAAAGACAACGTAAGGCCATCTCCTGTCATCCACCAGGAATGAGGCTATGATAGGGGCCATGTTCTCTTGACTGCTTTATAGAATGTGGCTTTCGCTGTAGAGTGTCTTCTGCACGAAATGGTGGTTGGGTACTGAAATGAGATGAAAAACACCATAGTGAGGTTGATCTGTTTCTTCATGCTAGAGATTTCTGCCTATTAGGACCATGTCTTTCTTCATAACAAAATGTAGTGATGATGCCAGTGTGCGCTTGCAGCCCAGAGAGCCAACCGTATCCCAGGCTGCATCAAGAGGAGCATGGCCAGCAGATTAAGGGAGGTGATTCTACCCCTCTACTATGCTCTCGTGAGACCACACCTGGAATATTGCCTCCAGTTCTGGAGCCCCTATTACAGGAGGGATATGGAAGTGCTGGAGCGAGTCCAGAGAAGGGCCACAAGAATGATCAGAGGAGTGGAGCACCTCTCCTCCGAGGACAGACTGAGGGAGTTGGGGTTATTCAGTCTGGAGAAGAGAAGGCTCTGAGGAGACCTTATTGAGGCCTTCCAGTATCTGAAGGGGGCCTACAAGAAAGCCGGTGAGGGTCTTGGTGAGTGTCAACTTCTGTACAGACAATAAGAGAGTCACCTGAAGAAGGTTCTCTTTATATCAGGGCTGTGGGTTACCGGAAGGTAGGCTTACCTCAATGATTTTCAGATCTGGAACACTACAGTTCAAACAGCTTGTGAATCACAAGGTCTTCAGTAGCCAAGCTCTACCTACACCTAAGAAGCAATACGAGGTTGTCCAATTACTTCTTCAGACTTGTTTCAGATGAAACATGAAAGTCCTTTTTGCATGCTGGCATAGTAGAGCTCTTGGAAAAGAATCTTGCTTCTGTGGGTCTGTGGAAAAAAACAAACAAACCAAAATAAACAAAAAAAATCAAACCAAAATTAACAAAAAACCCCCACAACAAAATAATTGTCCCTCCAGCCCCATGTCTGGGCTTTAAAGAAACTACCAGTGCCTTCTCAAAAGAATAACTGCTTTCTTCACAATGGCGATGTGATTTCTTTTGTTTCTGAGTTTCCAAGTGGATGAAGGAGAACCATGGTGTATTGTTTCAGAAAGGGTCAGTAGTTGAGTCCTGGAAGAAGGAAGGTGTAACAAATAGTTCTCACTTTTCTTGGCAAGGATGCTGGTGAACTGGAAACAGGGACTGCGTTTCAAGTGAACAATTCTTCTGCTGTTGATGGGCCCCTAAGCTGGTCCTCAGAGGTTGCAATATGAGGGTACTATTCTTCAGCTTCTCCTGGCTTCCTTCCATAGGAAGTTTGGCCATTGAATCTCTAGTGAGAGGATCCTGCTGCTTTGTTAGAGGACAAGGAAAAAGCAAGGCTGATCTGTGCTGCACTGCAAGGGAAGCAGAGCCAAAAAGATCAGGAAGGGGGAGCCTGACTCTCAAACCAGTGAGGTGAGTGTGACTTGCTTTGAAAGTCAGTCTGCACCTTTGGAATGTGCTGATGGACCGAGAACCCTCACATTAGTCTCTATCTTCATAAAGTCATCTTAGAACCTCAGTCTGGGGTAGGGTGTAGTCTACTATGTAGGGGCTGCTGTACAATTGGGGGGTGCATATAATAGAATTTGTATAATTTATGGGAATTCTGTAGTTGTTGTTCTTGGAATAAAATTTCACGGTTCAGGATGTGAGATGAAGAAACAGAAAAATGAGGGTAAATATCAGAAATAGCTCCCTGGCAGAGAATCACACTGTGCTGCCAATCAAGCTTGTTAACAGAAGACTGGAAAACTGGGCAAACTGCTAAAAAGCATGACACAGGGAATGAGCCGGAACTGACAGAAGAGAAGATGGGTGGACACAGAGCATGTCTGCACATAGCAGTTACCTTGGATTGATGTGGAGTGTAAATGTAGTGCACAAAAATCATTATCCCCCGGGTCTTTCTGCCTCTCAGTCCACTTCAAGGAGCGGAAGTTTAGTCAGAAAAAGCCAGGCTTATATAATAACAAACGCTTCAAGACCTGAAGCTATTCAGGAATGTCTGTCCTGGAAAAAAATCCCTGAAGAGCTGATTTGTTTTTGTACTCTTCAGCAGGAAGAGGGCCATAACTCTGGTTTGCTTTCTTCAGCTAGAGTGAGCCGGTATCTTTTTCTTTTTTGCATTTATTCATCCCAAATAAATGGGATCATCAGAAAGGATGAAACAGAGACTGATCTGATGACATGACACATTTCATCATTTTAGCAGCAAACTGCATCCAAATGATTTAACAAGACATCACCCAAGAAGCATCCTTTGGCTTAGGACCTTTGACTGATGCATGAGCTGTAACACCTGGTCAGACTGTTCTGGTTTGAGTTAGAACAGAACTATTTCTGTTCAGCAATTTTAATTTTCAGCTCTTCCAATTAACTACACTTTCTGAAGTTAACAGCATGATTTTGAAGAGAGTGTCTACTTCTAGTAGTGATAATACTTGATGTTTAAAGTTACTACCAAGGATTAGTATGCAGACTAAAGTCACCTTTAAATGTTGTGTACCATGTTGGGGAGGCAGAGTAAAAGGCTGCACCTGCAGGAAGAAGTGAACAGGACAGGTGACCCTAAACAGACCAAGCAGGTATTCCTTTCTATATATGTCATATGTAGTCTAAAGCTGAGGGATCATGAGGATCAAGTTTATTTTCTTCAATGGCCAGCATCTGAGGAGGACTCTGTCTGTTCTGCCTTCATTCCCAATTCGTGTGTTCCTGAATCCAGTTCCAGAATCTAACTTCTGAACTCCTGTCTGCCACTGAGTCCACTCCAGTGTCTTCCCAAAGCATAAGTGGTGATGGTGACGTTGGGTTTGTATATATTTGTTTTTATTGTTACTATTTTTAGTTTTCTTTTCCAATCCATAAATCTCTCCCTTATTCCCTTTCCCTTCCCTTTGGGGAGGCAGAAGGGTTAATAGACAGCATCTCTCACTTGTTTAGTTGCCATCCCAGCCCTCGCCCTTGACACTGAGTTCAGGTGGCTTGGGGAGGGCAGACAGAGGTGGATGGTCCCCTCCAGCCAGCATAAATCACATGCGGCTCCACTGAAGGTGATGGAATGATACTGGTGTCAAAGCGGGGTGTGTGTGAGGAGAAACAGCTTCATCAGTTTTAATAGTGGCAATAAATGTATTGACTCCTACTTACTGACTCAAGAGCCCAGGATTAGAGTTTTAACTCCCAAAAGGAACATTTTTATTTCTGGTTTTGACTTCAACCCAAACTCCAATCCTTACATATCCTGCTGCTGGATTTATTTGCTACAGTTTTTCCAGGCTTAGAGTCATCATCAAATTCCAGCAGCCTGTTCCTCAAAGTCATGTCCTGTGCAACGATTCCTTGACAGCAGCAGCGATAGGTACCTCTGCGGCAGGGCATTTTGTAGAGCTTGCCAACCTGCAGACCACAGCCAGCTGCACTCAAACACCTGACAAGCCCTGTAGCAACTCCATGGCGGTGTTGGTGGAGCTGGCCTGCAGAAAGCTCAGCAGATATTTGTCTTTCCTGGCATTGCTGTTTACTCATGGAGCATACGTGATCTGTGTCTACACCTCACAGAAGGACTTCAGCTGGAGTCACCATGATGAGGGAAATCTTTTTGTTCCATGGCAATTATTCCTGCTTTCGTCATTATAGTGCTTTTTGGTACTAATGCAATCTCCAGATTAGTCTTCATTCCACAGCAAGTAGTGCATGAACCTGAGAGATTGCCCAATACTCCCTTTATGTATAAGTGTGTTCTCCTGCTGCTACTGGACACACTTAGCCAGCTACAGAAGTCATTATCCAAGATTTCTAGGCTGGAGTAAAGAGTTTTCTGCTTCTAACGAGGTGCCTGCAGCATATGTTTGTTTCATAGCATGCCATTGTTGTCTTATACCCATCACAGCTCTTTGAGTACTGCCGTGTTAAGAAAAGCAAGGTAGACGAGTGCTGAGGGAGCTGGCAGAAGTCATTGCCAGGCCCCTCTCCATCATCTTTAATAAGTCCTGGGGAAAAGGAGAGGTGCCTGGGGATTGGAGGAAGGCAAATGTCACTCCAGTCTTCAAAAAAGGCAAGAAGGAGGAGCTGGGTAACTATAGACTGGTCAGCCTCACCTCCATCCCTGGAAAGGTGATGGAGCACTTTATCCTTGACTCTGTCTTTAGGCATATCAAGGATAAGGGGGTCATTGGGAGCAGTCAGCATGGGTTTACCAAGGGGAAGTCATGTTTGACCAACCTGATAGCCTTTTATGAAGACATAACCAGGTGGATAGATGAGGGTAGGGCAGTGGATGTGGTTTATCTTGATTTCAGTAAAGCGTTTGACACTGTCTCCCACAACATCCTTGCAGCTAAACTGAGGAAGTGTGGTCTGGCTGATTGGGTAGTAAGGTGGATTGTGAAGTGGTTGAAGGACAGAAGTCAGAGAGTTGTAGTCAATGCGATGAAGTCTAGTTGGAGGCCTATGTCTAGTGGAGTCCCTCAGGGGTCAGTACTGGGACCAGTAATTTTCAATCTATTCATTAACGACCTG
>VWZX01006287.1:182312-249362 GCA_013399015.1 Galbula dea
TGGAATATTGTGTCCAGTTCTGGGCCCCTCAGTTTAAGAAGGATAGGGAACTGCTGGAAAGAGTCCAGCGCAGAGCCATAAAGATGATGAAGAGGCTGGAACATCTTCCTTATGAGGAAAGGCTGAGGGAGGTGGGTGTCTTTAGCTTGGAGAAGAGGAGGCTAAGGGGTGACCTCATTTATGCTTTTAAATATGTGAAGGGTGTGTGTCAGGAGGATGGGGTCAGGCTCTTCTCAGTGAAGCCCAGTGACAGGACAAGAGGCAATGGTTATAAGCTGAAGCATAGGAGGTTCTGAGTGAGTACAAGAAAAAATGTTTTCCCAGTTGAGGTGCCAGAGCACTGGAACAGGCTGCCCAGAGAGATTGTGGAGTTTCCTTCTGTGAAGATATTCAAAACCTGTCTGGACACATGTCTGTGTGACTAGGCCTAGGGAATCCTGCTGTGGCAGGGGGGTTGGACTAGATGATCTTTCAGGGTCCCTTCCAACTCCTAATATTCTGTGATTCTCTTATAGTCCAGTCTCTGATACTTTTGAAATGGACAATATCTGGAGCTGGAGATTTTGGACACCCAAAATCAGTGTGGTGTGAAGGATGCTGTAACAGATGTGTTCCTAATTGGAGACTATTCCAGAGCTGACCATGAAACACCAGAGAGAGGGTTATTAATCACCTATCTCAAATTATCTTGGAAGGATGAATCTCATGTCCTTGTTGCTATCAGTAAGGACCTTGGAGAAATAAGTATCCTGATGAAAACTTGCAAAAAAACCCCATTGGGTCTAATTGGGGAATTTCTAAATAGCTGGCTTGATTCAGCCCTACCCTGCTGATGATGTTGCTGATGTTGATGCTGATAGTGCCATTTTTGCAGCCACAGGATGGTAGTGCTACTTACATCCTAGATAGCAGACATGCAGACCTTTTTGTTTCCCTTTGATGAAGAACTGTTGGCTGCAACCAAACTGCATTGATGGCCAAGCATCATGCCTTCAACTGCTGGAAAGACTTTCCTTGGCCGAAGGCTGTGGCAGTCTGCCACCCTTGGTCTGTTGCGGAAAGTCTGGTTCGACTTTGGAAAAAGGACATCTGGCTATTCCTACCTCTGCATGTCTCAATGACAACATTGGTCGTGGGTTACTGAATATGACTCTCAGATAAGTATGGAGGCCTCTCAGCCCTGGGAGGATGGCTGTAGGCCCATTAATGAGACCAAGCTTGCCTTAATGTCACCACAGAAGCAGTGATATGACCACTGGTACTCCCAAAGTGTGCTGCAGAGCTAAGATGTGAGGTGCCAGGTAGCTTCATTTCCTTTACATCCCACCTGAATACTTGGGGATCCGAGACACAAGTGCCAAGCCATCTCTGGCCACTCTTTGCTGGGTGGTCATCTCTGACCACCAGCTGCTAACTTGTGACACTTGTGTTACTTCTAGTGACACAGAGGATCTGCATTGCCAGAGCAGGTGGGAGGGAGTGACCTCCTCTGGGTGCCATCATATATGCGTTCCTAGAAAAAAAGCAGCCTTCTGCTTCTGTCTCCCTGCCAGGCACACCTGGATTGTATCAGTTTCCCACCCTTTCAGGAGTACCTGAGTCCACCACTTCTGGACCAGGAGGACAGTATCGAGACCCTCCATGCTCATCACTTGTCCTGCTCTTCTTGCACATGAGGCTCTCAAGGCTTGTGGGTCCTGTCAATCCTCTCATATTGCTTCCATGTAAGTGAATTGTCAGTAGGTATTTAAAGTACTTCTCACCTTCACTGAGGAGCCCTGCTAAGCTCATTCCATGAGGTGAAGCAAAGAAGGGTGATAACACAGATCAAAGTCTTTCAAGATGCAGAAAGATGGACTTATATCCAAAGGACCAAGCAAAGTATCAGGATTGCTGTTTTTATACATATACATATTGGGTTGCACTTTCTGGAGCACTTTACCATTGCAGGAAAAATAGAAGTGGCTTCAGCACTACCAGCTGGAGGTTGCATCTGTGTTCATATGTACTAGGTGTTGCCCAAGACCACACAAAGCATTGGAGGGACTGTCAGGTAAACAAAGAAGCAAGAGGAGAGTGGATCAGTGCATTGGTGACAAGCTCCAAGCTGCACAGATAAGGTAGAAACAGAAACCTCAGCTGCGTGCCCTGATTTTCCAGCCAGGTGAGTGTCTGCAGGACCTGCTGTGTTTCCAACAGATAATACAGATGGATTTGGAAGAATTAATTATTTCAAATTTCAGAGATTGTAGAAAGTTATATTATTTACTTATTCACATAACATTCAATATGTATTTTTGTGCTGAGTTTTTTGTTTCTTTACTTAAAAAAATGTGAGTAAAGAAGTAAATAAAAGTGCAGAACTGCATTTTCAAGTGTGGGGGGTTTTTTTAAGGTGTTCATCTTTTCAGGCACTGTTTCCTGTAAAAATTCATCCAAGTGTCTTAAATGGGTGAATAAGCAGAGGACGGAAAATTGGAGATGAAAAGTTTTATACTAAATGGACTGAAATATGTTGTTGCATCTGAGATGAAATTCCTCCTTTTGTTTTGACAAAAAAATTGAAAAGGTAAAAGTTTCTTGTCAGTTTTCCCCTCAAAGCCATGTCAACATCTTCATTTTCTTCCAAAGATATCAGAGTTCAACCAGAGCAAAACCACAGTTCTTGACATGGTTTTTCTTTGTAGAGGTCAAAGCTATGAGGAGAACTAATCAATATGTTGAAATAAATACATTTTCTTTTATCTAGATCTAGAATCCTACCTGCTAAGAAATGCCATGATAAAGTACATTAAGGCAGATTTTTTTCAGATCAAGTGCTCTAGAAGGACATTAGAAAAGTGTAGAAGAGTTAGGATGGCTGTTCTTCACCAGCAAATAGATTCAGAATCATTACAATGTGGGACTGATCGGTAAAACGTGCATTCAACAGAAATAATGTTAGTTTTAGGGTACATTCAAGTAATATGGGAGAATTATGTTAGAAAGGCTTTTCTTCATGGTTTTATTTTTGTTTGTATGAAAACCCTCATCATTACCGTGGACTGTGGAATAAATGGTTTTTCTGTGAAAACAACCATTTGGAAATAATTTGCCAAGTGAGGAAATGTTGCTTTGCCTCTCTATTTTGTTGCAAGAGAAATTTGGGTGAATTTTCATGTTTATCAGAGCCTTCCCGGTTGTTTCTGAAGCAGCATCAGGTCGCTAACATTTGCTCAAAAAAATCACAAACTAGAAACTTCATTGTAAAAATGTCAAAAGCCAAGTGTCGTCTTTGTCGGGAGCATTCAGACTGTCATGTACAAGGGATGTAGAGGAAATGGTGCAAGAGTGCTGGTAGTCATCATCCTTTTCATCCCAAAATGGTTTGGCCTTTGACCTTCCAACGTTATCACACTGGAGGAAAGCATGAGAAATTTCAGAGAGACCCACAGACAGAAAAACCTGTTTATCACTTCCTGAAAACTAGGCTTTTCATGGTCTCTGTGCTCTAAAGCACTGGTGACTTTTACATTAATGGCTCTGGACATCTTAAGCCAAGGAACAGGTTGCAATAAGTGGTGCTTATTTTATTTTCTGTGATCAGTGGTAAGTTTTTCCATGTGCTGGAAATCTGATTTGGACATAGATCTCATCCAGTGTAAGAGAAAGTGTTGTTGCTGTGATTGTTATGATACTGATTTGTTGATCTGTTTTGTTATTTTCATGCAAGAGCAGTCTATCTGTGTGAGAGAAACTAGAGGAAACAGAAGCAGAAAGCCCTACACAGCAATGAATTAACACCAAAAGAGACTGGATGCTGGACATGCAACAAGAGAACTGTCTGTGACAATAAGTAAAGTTGCAAGTGCCATGCTTTTTCTTGGAGTACTGAGAATTTCACAGCCGGTACTCAGAAGTCAGATCATCAGGTTTTGCAGTATGCTACCTTTAAGGATCTTTCTTTTGGGTATTGCTTAATCCCACTTTATCCAAGACAGGCGGGCTGTCAGATCTGCACACAATAGAAGGGAGAAAGGAAAACAAAGACATACTACATGAATTTAAAAACATTTACATTAGTGTTTAACAAGTTATTTATTTAGCCTCTCCAGAAAAGCAGCCTCATTCATTCAGATCTTTGCAAGTGGAGCTCTTCAGGAATACTAGTTAAATAGAAGCCTGACAAAAAAGGTGATCCCTATGAGAGCAATTTGTGTTGTTTTAAAAAATGTTTATTAAAGCTGAGGGCAGCTGGAAAATAAAATAAAATATAAATGTTCTTTATAGTCAAGAGAATTTTGATCTGTGGTATATCAGGAGTAACCTTCCCAGTCATGTAGCAAATGGAAATTAAAAGGAGAGGAGAAAACATTTAGTTATCTTTTCCTTTAAAGAGAATTGATTGCTTTCCCTGCAGGCTTTATCCCTTTGACACTTCTCCATGAAATGAAAGGGGAATATTCTTTTGCAATGACTTTTCTCGTCTTATGTTGTACTTTTTGAAGTGCAAAGCCCATTTCCAAATGGTGACAAAATCCAAGGAACTTGTATACAAAGGGACAGAGTTAGAAAGAAAGTTAATTACCTTATAACTCAAAGTGCCAAGAACTACTGAAAATTCTCCTCTGCTCCTCCCTCTGGTAAGAAACACAAACCCTGTAGCTTTCTATCTGAGGCCCTGTGTTGGGCACTTGGGCCATTTCCTATCTTCACCATATGGTGAACTGATGAAGCAACATACTCTGGTGGAAGGAAGCACCAAATTCAATCCCATATAAATCAGGATTAAGTACAAACCAAACCAAAAATAGAATAATGCTTCTTCATTTAAAAATAGAAATAACTATATAAGAATGTAAATCGCAGATACGTGTTTGCTCCCCATACTTTGAAACAAACTTGGAATTTTAGTGCACTGCCTTGTGTATCCTAGTTCACAGTGTTAAATAGTAATATCTCTGAGAATCCCTTAGTTACTTGAAAATATGTATTTTAAGAAGTGAGATTCTTCTTATGTTCAAAGCCAGGTGTTTTTCTTAGGTATAATCTAAAGAAAACTTGTAAAGGAAATAAAGAAAATCTCTACACTCTTCATCAGGTTGCACTATAGAAGAACAACTTTGGTCACAGTAACGAAAAAAGTCTAACATAGTATTCTGAGAACAAACAAAATCTTTAATCTTATTTGTAAAAGGAAGCATTCCCATGAGTTTCAGTTGGTTTTGGTTTTGTTGTGTGGTTGGTTATTTTGTTAGTTTTAAGAAAAAAAATCATCCTTTAAGTTAGAAGAAAAGGTTGTTGTTTTTTTTTCTTTTATTATGTTACTTAACTACTCCTTTTTGAAGGTAAGTTGTATGTTGTCAAAGCCACTTGAATGTGACATGTGGTAGTTTAAAAGCAGTTTGACTGACTCATTCTCACTGGCAGCCTAAAGCATCCCTGAGATCCCCAATAATATCACCGTCCATTCACTCACCACTTGTATTCCAGATTGCCTGCTGTTGGCTTTGCACACCATTCTTCAGGCACTGCTCGATGTAGGATTTGGGGTCACATTGAGAGAGGAGAATCTCTCGGAGGAGAGCAATGTAGGCAATAGCCAGCCGGAGAGTGTCGATTTTGGACAGACGCTTCTCGTACGGGAAGGTGGGTACATGGCACCGGAGCTCATCGAAGGCCGAATTGATGCTGAGCATTCTCTTCCTTTCGCGGACGTTGGCTGCGTGTCGCTGGCGGAGGGCACCGGGGGGCGGCGGGGCGGCGGGTCCCGGTCCCGGTCCCGGCCCTAGTCCCCGTCCTTTTGGCGGTGGAGAGCTGTCCACTTCAGCACCCTCCTCCCCGCCCACCAGCTCTTCCGGGGCTAGGGGGAGAGCAGGGAAGGGCCAAGGGGTGAACTGGTCTGCCACGGAGGAGCAGTCCAGTAGAAAATTGCCCAGCTGAGCGTTGGAATCCACCTGGTCCCAGAAGAGACATTCAGGAGTGGAGTCTTCCCGCTCAAAGTCATAACAAAGTTCCTCCATCCTCTGATCCACCTAGCAAGTGGTGGTATTTGCAACTTCAGATTATCAGGAAAATAAAATTCTAATTGCATTAATATCCCCTAACCAAGGAAATATCAGTGGCAGAGACTCCTGGTTGTGTCCTTGAGGAAACCATTGCAAAGTTTTCCCAGTTGCAAATCCAAGAGGGACTCATGATTTAAATACTTTATGTCTCCTCAGCAGGGGAACAGTCCTATTCTTCCCCACTCAGAATAATTAGTACACGTGCTTCTCTTTTTATTAGCTGTTGACTACGAAACGATATGAATTCGTGTAACACAAGAGAATAAATTTTCTATTGACTTTCTCCTGGAAAATTCATTGAAGTTATTGAGTTCTTCCACAAATGCAAGTCTCTCCACTTGCTATTTTGAGTAGGGTTCACACAGGGATTTTGTTGTTATTGTTGTTGGTTTTGGTTAGGAGCAATTGGAGGAAGAAGCAAAATACAGTCCTTTAACCTACTGGTGAAATATTAATAGCCCCACATTCTCCTACAGCTGGACAAACAAAACGCTATTATAATGCTGTCAGAAACACATGGTCCTGCCCTCTTTGACAACAGAAGCTAGTGGCATCTCCTGCACTTCTAGTAAGAGAATGGTTGGGATAGAGTTGTGGGATGACTGCTGTGTTCAACGGTACACAGTAGTACTTCATATTAAGTAAGTCAAGACCACCTCATTTGGTTACTGTGTTTTGAGTTTCACATTTAAATTACACATTTTGTGGACAATGGAGGCTTTCAATACTCCGTCCCAGATGATACTAAGCACTGGAAAGCTGTAATGACCACAATGGGTGCAGTCCTAGAATGGTGGACTGAGTGGGATGGATCTTGAGAAGTGCTGGAAACTGGGAAGGCAGCAGATGTCCAGCATCCCTGTAACACTGGACAAATGAAGTGGGAAGCATTAAGTACCTCCAAAACTTTAAAGCAAGTGCATAATATAAGTGGGTGCTTCAGTCTCTTCGATTTCCACAATAATTGACCCAATGTTTCAATTAATTCAGAAGTAGTTTAAGTGATATTTTAAGGACTTAAATGGATGGAATGGAATCATGTTTTAAGTTAGACAAAGCCTAAATTCTTTTCCCAAAGTATGTCATAAAGAACTTCTATTAATACACTTAATCAAATGCTTAACCTCATGCACAGACTCCTGTCCTGCTGCTCTGTGGAGTTTCAAAAGAAGTCTACTGTGAAGTTTATGAGCCACATACATCTAGCTCTCTGATCAGAGCTGAAAGCATAAATCTCAATAGTTTCAGATAAAGAGCCAGGGAACAGAAAATGACATGCATTTTCAATGGAATCAAAAGGATGATTAGGTCCTCTATCTAACAATGACTAAGGATGCAGTCCTGGTAGCTTTGCCCTGTGAATAGACGGATTTGTTTTAAGATAAGGCATAGACTATTAGTGACTTTTCTCTAAAAGCTGGAGTTTTGCCTTGTGGTAGTTCTACCTGCTCTGAGAATTTTAAGGAACGGATAATGGGTTGCAGGATAGCGTTTTTGCAAAGACTAAGTGTGAGAAGATGTGATATGAAACACTAGGATTATCTTTCTTCTTCCTTTTATGCAAATTGAATAAGAAACCCATTATGTGTATATTTGCTTGACAAAGGAAAATATCAAGTGTGAAAATACAGGGTAAATAGCAGATAAATAATGAGAATGTGTCTTGCTTTCTCTGGTCGGCTCAGAGCACAAATTTTGTACTAGTTCTGTACAAAGTAAATAATTTGTCATGAAACCGACATACTCAGCAACAAAATATTGGTACTGTGAATTGGTATTGGTGTTGACAGACAGTTTCTGCTCCAGTTAAATCCCCACAAGGCAGAAGGCAGCTGACTACAGGGCAGGAGGGGATGTAGGAGGGGTGGAGGGGTGAAAGGAATGGTCACAGTCAGAGCTGGTAGAGCTGAGACTTGAACTTGGGCCAGTTAATGTGGAGATCATTCTGCAGTGGTTTCTTAAAACTTTCCCAGTGTCACGTATGAGCAATGTTATCAAAAGAAAAAACTTACTGCAGTCCCCATGCTTGGCAGTGGGGCTGTATGTCTGATCTCAGCAGCCCCTTCTACATATTTGTAAAAGATTTGAGCTCAGCTATGCAGGAAGCAAGCAAAAGAAATGCCTTCCTGCCAGAGCTCCCTACCTCTGCACACTGCACCACCTCTGCCAAAAACACCTCTGCAGCACTGCTGCTGCATTGTTGGCCTCCAATGGATGCTAAGCAGTTACCAGATTTCAGATGCTCTTTTAAATGCTTCAGCAGCTCTCCAGTCTCTATTTAACTGAATACTTGGTAGTGCTTATTTGGCCACCTTAGGCACAAACACATGACACTTACAAATAGTGAAATCAGCAAGACAACAGCAGCTCTCCTGAATAAGACTCTGGAGGAGATACTCGTTGTCCACCAGGAGCAATGGGTAGAGACAAGGAGGCTCAGCAGATAACACAGTTAGTTTTATGTACAGGGTTCCTCTTTCTCAGCAGATGCTTCTTCAGTACTTACTGTTGTCTTCCAGATCCATCACTGCTAATAGTGTTGCCTGGGGATATGTCTGGCTCCACAGATGGAGAGCAGATGTTCCAGCAACCCTACTTTTTAGCATGTTCAAGGGAAATTTCTCTCTTTTAGAGACTCTGGAGCAAGCAAAAGGTGGGAGCATAGAAGAGGAAGGAGAGAAAAGCAAGAAAAGCTTTTTCCTTCAAAAGCCAGGTATGAAAGAGATCAGGTCGCAGATGAGAAGCTGAGGTTCCCATCCCTTTCATGAGCAACCCTAATAATAAGTTCAGACCTGTTGCACTCCCAGAGTTTCTGCAAACCTGTTTGTCAGAGAGGGAGGAAATGTATAACCTTTTTGGCTTATTTTGCATTTGTCTCAAAGACATAGGCAAAGGAGTCTCCAACAGGGAATGAGATAGCATGGGTACCACTGTAGGTAGAGATGCTGTTGGTTATGACATATTGGTATAGTTTCAAGATCTGCCCAACCACTGTTTCCCTCAAAACCTTTTTAGATGTAGTAGGATCCAGAAATAACATTTGACTGCCAGTCATTATTAATCAATAGGGTTTAATGAAAACAAATTATCGAGTCATAAGCTTTATGGTTTATGTCTATGACAGGCAATGGACTGTTTGTTTGGTTTTGAATTTTTCTACATCTCCCTTTATAATTTTCCCATTTATGCTGGGAACTACTTTCCTCAGTCCTGTCCCCCATTCCTTGTCATCTAAATACACCCACAGCAAACTCTGAAACTTTGACTGTTGCATAGGTTTTTGCACACCAGCTGGCACTCAGGTATATTTCCCCTGTGGTTTGTTCTTCACAGTGCCTTAGCAGCTGAAAGTTGTTACACTGTACCTGTATCTCAAAGATAACAGGGTCTTCTGAGGTTATTTTAGTGGAAGTTTTTTCTCTCCTCTACTGTCTCATTGGCCTTATTTCAGACTCAGCGTGGGGAACCAGTTCAATGACATTTTTAGTAGAGTTAGCAGTGCCTCCCAGTTCTGGCAATTTTTTTTTTTTTTTTTAATTTTGCTGGGAATTTAGTTTGAGCATGTTTCCATCATCTTTAATTGCTTAATAAAGGGAGTCAGTCCTTGGCGTGGACAGAGAACAGATGTAGAAAGGACCATATGTCTTACTTGCAAGTTAGATAACTGCAAAGCACAAGTCCATCATGTCATTTCTGTTAATCCAACGTTATGCTATGCAGCTCATCATCAGAGCTGGGAATTGGATCCCAGATGAACAGAGAAGACCATATGAAAGATGCCAAAAATCTTAGGGAAAGCTTTATTCAGGTGGGACAGTGCAGGGCTTGGTGATGTGGCTGGCTCAATTTGTGTTACTAGTGGCACTGACAAACTACAGCTATGCAAAGGGATCTTCGGAACCTAAGCTGGCCTTGTAATTGACTGATTGAGCTCTATACAGCCACAGCTGGAAGAAGGTCTACCAAGTTCTTATATCTTCTTTTGAGCCATAGGCCATGCCTGGGTTACCTAAATTTCTGGGCACACGGTTTGTGATATGCTGGGGACAAGAAAAGTGCAAGTAATATCATCTAACAACTGAATATGTTTCTTGTAGTCTAAAACCATAGCAAATGTAATGATGTAATGAAAAGCAGAACAAGGATTTCCAGGACAAAAAAAATTTCAAAGGGATAATAGCTACTTCTAAGATGCTCAAATAATTGTAAAATTAAACCCTCATAGCATATGCAGGATGTTGATTTTAAATGAAAAAAGTAACAGGGCCTTTATTATTCACAGGGTAGAAACATCAGACATCAAAGTTTGTGGAGGAAGGCACTGGTGAATGATTGTTAATATAAGTTTGATTTATTTCATTATTAGTATAAACTAATCACGACAGTCTTTGCTTTAAAAGTCTTCAGTGGTTAAAAGTGAACACAGTCACTTTAACCTTTCTTCAGGGTGTTTGCAAAGTTACAAAAAATTAATCCCAGTCTCATGGAGAAGGAAGGTATTTTCTCTAATAAAACCACTCTTTCATGGTTTCCTTTTTCCACAGAGCTTTTTATGAGTTCAAGGATGATCTCTGGACGGTTGCTGCCAAATAGTTCCTTATCCAAGTCACAGCACTGGGGCCTATGACTGTTTATTTGAGTGAATAGTCATCTTTGGGTTACAACATGTAGATCAGCCTATGCTTAGCTGTATAGTTTTGATCTCAAGGGGAACTTGTGGGAACTTCTGAAGAAAAGTAGTGTTCCTTATGTAATGGCCTTGCCCTGCATTCCGTTGTGTCTTCTTCAACCATCTGAAATATAACACCAGCAAGGTTAACATAACGTTTCATCCAGGTGCCCTGTCTTTATAATCAACGAAAAATATCTCTAAGGAGAGGAAAAACTATCATTTAGGTGACATCTAGTGTTGTTATGAGTGGATTTATTTTGATATCTCAAAGTGGTGACTTTAGATATCTTACTCCCATTCATGTGTAAGTGACTCAACCATCAAAAACTAAAAAAATACTTTTCCCCCTTCCTTCTTAAGGAAAACAAACCTCAGCCCCTTTGCAAAACCACTGTAGAAAATAAGTCTTCTGCAAAGTGCATGAACAGTTTTTAAAAGGGTGGGTTATCTATTCAAGGAGCCACAGGTCCTCTTTCTTTGGGTACTAGAAGTCCTGAATATCCGCATTATTTGTAGTCATGATTTAATGAAACAAAATAGTTAAAAGGCCCCAAAATTCTCTCTCTCATACCTGTACTGAGCTTAATTTTTCCTTTAGCCTTTCTTTTTTCCCTGAGGAGAGAGCTGATGAGGAGATGCAACTAGTCCCAGCCAAAAGGATGAGACAGAGAAAGACCCATGCTTGGATATCTCCAGCTTGCATCCCTATCAGAAAACTTGTAATGTTTCCCATTAATGTGTCATCTGGCGTCTGAAGCTGTCACTGTGCACCAGAGCAGTACGCAGAGCATGACACAGTACACAGGACTCTGGCAGGGCTAGGACACAATCCCCAGCTCCCAGCAGCCAACTCCACTCCTACTCACCACACCTGCACAGCGGTCCTCAGGACTTCTTAATCACACAGGTGGCACCTCATAAACCTGCCTGGAGACCTTTGGTTTGAAAACAGAGTCACCTGGGCAGATTTACAGAGTATTGTCTGTTTGACTGACAACTGTTGCCACTTTATGGGAAGCCAGCACATTTGCACTATAAAAAAGGAACAATAGCTTGGGAAAAACTTCTGCCTGCTTGAGTTGTTTCAACCCCATTATCCGCCTAGGAGGTGATTCTTCCTGGGTGCTGCCAAACACATTAGATGTGCTTTGGGTGTGATTCAGTTCCTCTTACCCTTAATTGACTCAGTGGACACATTGGCAGGACCTAGCATATACAAAACCTGTTTACAATGGAAAGCTGTTACAAAAATATTATCATGATGTTGCAGTCGGTAGTAGTCTTTTTTCTTTTCCACTGGATGGTTTTGTGTTGCAGAAACATCTCTAAGAAATTAGGAGAGAAAAAACAGAAACCTGGGAACAAGATAAGGCACCAGCCTTGACAACAAGCTGGTCTGGAAGAGAAAACTCTCACCCAGATCTTCTTAAGGACAAAGAGAGTAGCAAATGGGGACAACCAAAGCCTACTGTACTCCATGGAAAATGAAAAGATTCATTCTTGAAAAGCAATTTTAAAACCACCTGAATAGTCTTTTCACTGAGCATGTTTGGAGAGAGCACAGCTCTACATTTGGTGCCCACACCAGCATGCCCTACCTGGGAGGCTTGGGATGACCAGCATCACAGTCCCCTTCCAGAGATGATCAGCTGATGATGATCTCAATGTATTTTTCAGTGTCTACACATCTTCCTGCTGGCAGGTCATTGCTAGATCAAAGACAGGGGTCAGCAGTCTCTGTGTAAAAGATTAGTGTCTCACAGCAATAAAGAGGGAGCAAGAGTCTTGAGGAAGATTCAAATCAGATGAATCACCTTAAATCAAAAATAAGCTTAATTCCACCATCTTCCATCCTTTCTTCCCTATGTTCAATCAGTGGTGATCAGCAGCAACTGTTTTCTGGGACAGCTCTGCAGAAGAGTTAGGTCATGATTACTTGACTGCATGAGAGGAAGAAGCAGTGGGAAACCAATGAGCACCATAGCAAAAGACCTGAGAGCAGCAGCATGAATGCAGACTCCCACAGCAAAAAGAGTGAGCTGTTTAGATATGCTGTGGCTGCCAGTCATCCTGGGTAGGCTCCCAAGTTCCTCCTTTATGAATTTGGCATCAACAAGAAGTGAGTTTTCACAGGATTTAAAGCCAGAAGGAAATCACTATGATCCTCTAGTTTGATTGCTACCATAACACATGCCTTTGGTTGTTGCCCAGCAACTTTGGTCCAAAGCCCTTTGGAGAACTTTTTGTTGCACTAGAATATTTTTTCATAGAATCATAGAATAATTATGATTGGAAAGGACCTTCAAGAGCATCAAGTCCAACTGAAAGCCCTACACTACTGTTAAACCTGAACCATCCCCCAAAGTGCCACATCTACTTGTTCTTTTGAAAACCTCCAGGGATAATGACTCCACCACTTCCCTGAGTAGCCTATTCCAATACATCACCACTCTTTTGGTGAAGAAATTTTCCCTAATATTTAAACTAAACCTGCCCTGCCACAACTTGGACCCATTCCCTCTCGTCCTGTCACTAGTCACAAGGGAGAAGAGGCCAACACCCACCTCCCTAGAATGGCCTTTCAAGTAGCTGAAGAGAGCAATAAGGTCTCCCCTCAGCCTCCTCTTCTCCAGGTTAAACAACCCCAGCCTCCTGAGCCTCTTCTCATAAGACCTGTTCTCCAGACACCTGATCAGCCTAGTTGCCCTTCTCTGTACCCTCTCCAGCACCTCGATGTCCTTCCTATACTGCAGTGTCCAAAATTGCACACAGCACTAAAGGTGTGGCCTCATCAACGCCAAGTACAGTGGCAAGATCACCTCCCTGCTCCTGCTGGTCACACTATTCCTGATACAAGCCAGAATGCCATTAGCCTTCTTGGCCACCTGGGCACACTACTGGCTCATGTTCAGCCAACTGTCAATCAACAGCCCCAGGTCCTTCTCTGTTGGGGAGCTCTCCAGCCACTCCTCCCTAAGCCTGTAGCGCTGCTGGGGGTTGTTATGACCAAAATGCAGNAGGGGGAAGTCACACCTTTCCCTGACCATATTCCCCAGATTAGGAGAATGAATATGTTGCCCTTGAATGGGAGAAGGGCATCTCTAACCAACTTCCAGGAGATAAATGTCATTTATAGTGACCACAGCCTCCCTGGCAGTCTCTAAGCTGGCCTGCAAGTTGTTAAGATGGGTCTGTTTTGTTACTTGAGTCTTTTTAAGCCCACAAGCAAGTCCATTTACTGAAGCTTTGTGCATGTGCATGTCTGCAAATGCATGATTCTTTCTACATACCTCTTTATGTCTCCTTCACTGTCCAGGTTAATGTTGCCTGGTGACATTCAGGCTGCATCCTGAATCTACGAAGAAACAAACCCTGACATTTCAAATTGATGCAACCTCAGAATAAACCAGCCACAGAGCCACAGCTCTAGAAGTCCCTAAACTGCAGGTTGTTGGAAGCTGGGGGAGGATACCAAGGAAATCATTACCATGAGCAGATTCTTGTGCTCTTTCCATGAGCATCCAGTACTGTCTCCATCAGAGATGGGAGAGTGTGGGGAACTCAGGAAGCTGCTCTGAAACCCATAGACAAGTGTCTGTTAATGCCTAGCAGAACTGGTCAATCAGGTTATGATGTTAGCTTAAAAAGTCTTCCTCTATTTCCCATCTGAAACAAACAAACACCAAAAAACCCACGAAGCTTTTAATGAAATCTTCTATTTCCAAATCTTGGCAGTTGGAGAAGACTATCAAAAACTACTAGCCATGCGCTGAAATTTGAGTCAGTCATCAAGGAATTTGTCTGAAATATCTAGCTGTAGTGAGGAAGACTTAAATGGGAAATCTCTTGAGAAATCTGTATGCTCAGGGGAGTTCTGCTATGTCACAGTTCTGGGCTGCCAGAATTGTGATGAGAACAGCTTTTTGCAAAATCTGCCCCAACTGTCAGCTGGAACTGTAAGTTGCACAAGCCATTGACATGAATAATAGTGCATGGGAAGACATTGCACAAGACTTTCAGACCTCAAAAGCTCTGTCTTTCATGCCATTCATGGGCGAAGGTTGGGTCCACTCCCCATTTTAGCTGCATTTAACTGTGTCTACTTCATGAAAGCAAAAGCATGTATCTGGGACTTTTCTAGGAGGTAAGTTTTTAAATGATGTAGCTGTAGCTGGTGAATAGAATGCTGAAGCTCCCAGAGGGCCAGCTAGCAGTGTACAGTTTCCCCAAAGAGTTTATCTATATGCTGTGGTGAACATAAATGTCCTGGTTTGAGTTAGAACAGAACTATTTCTGTTCAATGATTTTACTTTCTGAAGTATTCCATCCCATATACATCATATTTGATATAACTGGGGGCCAGTCCCCTTGTCAGGCACTTAGAGGGACACCTAGGATCCTGCGGGTGGGCTTTAGGACCCTGCGCCGGGAGAAGTGGGGAACACCGTTAGTACTGGGTGTGCATATGGAGGGGATGCACACCCAGGTGTCGGACATTTTCAGCCTGCTGCAGAGCTTACCGGTGATGTAGTTTGGGTTCTGTATATCTGTGTATATTTCATCTGACTTTGTTATTATTGTTATTAAAGTAGTTGCAGTTTTATTTTCCAATCTGCAAGTTTTCTTTTGCTGCTTCTCTCATCCTCTGCCTTTTCCCGCCGTGGTGGAAGGGAGGGGGAGGGGGAAGACAGTGTCTGTCTGTAGGGTTAGCGGCTGTTCCAGCCCCTGCCCGTAACAATAAAATATTCATTTGTTTTGAAGAACTCATGAAAGAGAGAACAGAATTTTAAAGATGCTGCAGCTATTCATTAACGACCTGGATGAGGGAACAGAGTGTGCTCTCAGCAAGTTTGCTGATGACACTAAACTAAGTGCAGTAGCTGACACACCAGAGGGTTGTGTTGCCATTCAGTGAGACTTAGACAGGCTGGAGAGTTGGGCATGGAGAAATTGAATGAAATTCAATAAGGCCAAGTGTTGAGGTTTGCACATGGGAAAGACCAACCCCATGGATCAGTATAGATTGGGGACTAACCTGTTGAAGAACAATGAAGGGAAAGGGATCTGGGGGTCCTGGTGGATGGAAGGATGACCATGAGCCAGCAGTGTGCTCTTGTGGCCAAGAGGGCCAACGGGATTCTAGGGTGTATTAGAAGGGATGTGGTTAGTAGGTCAACAGAAGTTCTTCTCCCCCTTTACTCTACCCTGCTGAGGCCACATCTGGAATATTGTGTCCAGTTCTGGGCCCCTCAGTTTAAGAAGGATAGGGAACTGCTGGAAAGAGTCCAGCGCAGAGCCACAAAGATGATGAAGGGAGTGGAACATCTTCCTTATGAGGAAAGGCTGAGGGAGCTGGGTCTCCTTAGCTTGGAGAAGAGGAGGCTAAGGGGTGACCTCATTTATGCTTTTAAATATGTGAAGGGTGTGTGTCAGGAGGATGGGGTCAGGCTCTTCTCGGTGAAGCCCAGTGACCGGACAAGAGGCAATGGTTGTAAATTGAAGCATAGGAGGTTCTGAGTGAGTACAAGAAAAAATGTTTTCCCAGTTGAGGTGCCAGAGCACTGGAACAGACTGCCCAGGGAGGTTGTGGAGTCTCCTTCTCTGGAGGTATTCAAAACCTGTCTGGATGCGCTTCTGCGTGACCTGGTCTAGGGAATCCTGCTGTGTCAGGGGGGTTGGACTAGACGATCTTTCAAGGTCCCTTCCAACTCCTAATATTCTGTGATTCTGTGATTCTGTGAAAATCTCATTTTCAGATGGAGAAACTGAGGTACAGCATAGCTACAAGCTCAGGAGGCTAACAAGGCAGGATGTGGAGGAAGGATTAAATCTCATCAGGCTCTCCCTGCTAGGAAACACCATTGCTCCAAGTCCAACAGATGAGCTCTTACTGGATGCCCAGAAGGTACTAGATGGTTTGTGTCTTACTGTTGTTGTGCTCTCTGTGTAATATGTCCTCTCAGGTAAAAGTCATTCATCTAAAATAGTGAGCCCTTTTTTAAATCATGCTTTATGTTTTGAGTGCAGGTCAAATAGCAGACACTTTTGATTAATGCAGCAAGAAGATATTGCAAAAAACCCCACATGCCTTGTTGGGAAAAGGTATAAAGGACAAACATTCAGTGCTGTTAAACATTTTGGGGAATCGGGGAAATGAGCAGGAAAGATCATACCTAAATAGAAAGACAAAGCCAATGCTTGCAACTGCCGAGGAATCAGCCAAAAGGAAAACACAAACTCTGATCAGAGTGAAATCATGTATGAGTCATGATGGGCCAAGAACAAGTTTGCTTTCTTTTCCCCCTCATTGACCAGATGATGATTAAAAGATAAATCATGTTTGGAGTGAAATAAAGTGATTGGATTAAAGTTTAGTTGAGTATTTAGAGACTGTTTGGGACACAACGGACAGCTAATTGAAAACTTACATTTGTGAGACCCCTGAACTCTGCAGCTCTTAATAAAATACTACTGCAAAGTACACAAAAATTCCCTATGGGAGAAATTCCTCTCCACAAGTGCTTTTATTCCTCAGGTATGTGGAAAAATGCTACTCATTTTCTCTAAAATTTCACCAAATAAAAGTATGTTCATGATTGTAATTCTCATGATGCAGTAACTTAATCTATTCAGCTCAGTGAAAATCAGTGATGCAAGACAAAGGAAAGTAATTTCTTTAAAAAATGAGATTTTAAACACTTCATTATTTTAACTACTCTTTTCTCTTCTGAAAAGTTGATATTCCAGAGTGACTGGTTGCTTGTATTAGGCTGAAGTGACTCTGGAGTCTTATAAATTATGTAAAAATTCCTTCTAGATGTGCTGTAGTAGGAAATGTTATGCTTTTTTTTGTACAAATGATATAATTGCATTCTGGAATCACCTCCAGTTCTTAACAAATACACCCATCCTCCAGTTTCAAAGCACTGCTCTTTCTGGTGGAAATGCCAGTGAAACACAGAGATAAAGGGAATAAAGTTCCCCATGTCCACACAGACACATGAACACACAGAAATTAAAAACCTGGTTCTTCATTTGGCCTCTATGTGGCCAAGCACAAATCTTTCTTTGTAATACTTAGCATTGAAATGAAGCTGCAGAAACTCTAGTCAGTTTCATTTGCCCCCTTGCACTCACAAATTCTTTTTCTGAATTTTCTGCCCAGAAAAGGGTAGTTTTTAGATGGCAGCAAGGCATTCTGCATCCAGATCCCGCATGCGACGGGGCTGGATGTGGCCCTGGGAGACCTGGTCTAATGATTGGCATCCCTGCCCATGGAGGGGGGCTTGGAACTAGATGATCTTTAAGGTCCCTTCCAACCTGAGCCATTCTATGATTCTATGATTCTATGATTGTAAGACAGCAGTCTATCTTCCATGGAAGTCAGCTCTAATTAAACTAGTACCAGTAGAACAGAGGAGAGTTATTCAGCAGCCCTCACGTGTGCAAGTCAGATGTGAACCCACACCATCCAGGTTTATTTCCAGGAGGAGGGAAGAGTCTGCCCTCAGTCTTCATGACTACAGTACCTAGGCAGGCTGTTGACTTTCATTGCCCATTGGCCCAAAGATGGGCAATGAATGAGTCTTAAAAAGAGCATGGTAGAGATGTCTTCTTCGTGTACAGGAGTTTGTATTTCTCCATGTATCTTGAATTTTGGACAAAAGGTTGTGTGCACAAAGACCATAGGTGAAAAGCTTTAGAATGGGGGCAGAAAGGGTAAGCTATGCTTATTTCATATGGTGAATATAAATTACTTTTCAAACACACTTTTCAGATTAGAACAAACAAATCTAAGGTAAACCTGACCAGGTGGTTTAGTAGGTGTGATCCCAATGTGATCAGCAGGATGCTTTGAACCCATGGGTTAACATTGGTCATAGTCCTCTAGATTCACCCAGAATCAATGCAGTACTACTAGAGAATCAGGTATGTTGCAAAAGCAAAGAAAAGAAAAACAACAAAAACTCTTAAAAAAATTCCCTAATCCTCAGATTCCCAAAATACGACACTTACTTTGTATGTCTTCTCATTGGACAGTGTGGCTGCACAGGACTTCAGGAAGCCATGCAATCCCTCTTCTTTCCTTAATGCATGACCAGTGGCACCTCTTCAGTCCAAACAGATATGTTTTCCTTCTTCTTAGAGGCTGGCAGTGATTACTGTCTCATGTAGTGGTTCCCCATCATTACTAACAGAAGACACTTCCTAGAGTTCAAACTTATTTTTCCCTTACTTTCACTGGTGTCTGTGAGTCCACAGTATATTCCCATGTTCTGTCTTTCTCTTTGTCTTTTACTTAGTTGATGGGCTTCGTATGCCTCTAACAAAATCAAAACATTAAAATAGCCATAAAGTGAACCTGCTGCTTGTGCTAATTAATATCATTTGTATGTATCAAAATGGGAAATACATCACAGTAGCATTTGCTACATGATATGCCCACAAAAGCTAACCCAGCATTTGCTTTTTCTTAACAGCTGTAGTTTGTTCTTCATTAGGAAGCTTTATTATGTCTTAAAATGATTAATGTGTTCTGGGAGCACTGAGGGATAAGCCAGCCATTGCAAGCTATAGGATACTCCTTGGTGTATTGGAGAAAGATGGATCAGGAAGATTAATATCTTGCTATTTGTTGTTGCAGGTTCTGAGATGTTTTGTCTCAGAGCTGAAGAAAGTGGGATGGACACAGTGCTGGAGGTGACATTGTGTTTTGCTCAAGGTCAGTTGCACGTGTGTGACTTCTCTGTGTGGAGCTGCCAAGAACATGTTAGAGTGAGGAACATTACGAAGACGTAGAAATAGTTGCTTTAGGGGTGATAGTACTGACACAGCATTGGGAAAATTGAGAAGTCTACTAACAAGTCTATGGGGCCAGACCGGATCCACCCGAGGGTAACTGAGGGAACTGACAGAAGTACTCACCAAACCACTCTCTATCATTTATCAGCAGTCCTGGTTAACTAGGGAGCTCCCACATGACTGGAGATTTGCCATTGTGATGCCCATCTACAAGAAGGGTCTGAAGGAGGATCTGGTGATCTACAAGCCTGCCAGCCTGACCTTGGTGCCAGGGAAGGTTATGGAGCAGATTACCTTGAGTGCAATCATATGACAAGTGCAGGGCAACCAGGGGATCAGGCCCAGCCAGCATAGGTTCATGAAAGGCAGGTCCTGCTTGAGCAGCCAGATCTCCTATGACAAGATGATACACCTAGTGGATGAAGGAAAGGCTGTGGTTATTGTCTACCTGGACTTTAGTAAAGACTTTGGCATTGTCTCCTACAGCATTCTCCTGGAGAAGGTGGATATGCATGGTTTAGACAAATGTACTCTTCTCCGGGTAAGGACCAGGCTAGGTGACCACACCCAGAGAGTAGGGTGAACAGAACTAAATCCACTTTGTTGCTACTCACAAGTGGTGTTCGCGAGGGCTCAGTATTGGGGTTGATTCTGTTCAATGTCTTTATCAATGATCTGCATGAAGGAATCAAGTGCACCCTCAGTAAGATTGCAGATACTAAGATAGGAAGAAGTGTTGATGTGCCTGAGGGTAGGAAGGCTCTGCAGAGGGATCTGGAGAGGCTGGATGGACAGGCTGAGGCCAATGGGATGAGGTTTAACAAGGCCAAGTGCCAGGTTCTACACTTCAGCCACAACAACTCTATGCAATGCTTCAGGCTTGGGGAAGAGTAGTTGGAAATCTAGCTGGCAGAAAAGGACCTGGAGTTGTTGTTTGACAACTGACTGAATATGAGCCAGCAGTGTGCCCAGGTGACCAAGAAGGCCAACAGCATCCTGGCTTGTATCAGAAATAGTGCGGCCATCAGGACCAGGGAATTGATCATACCCGTGTACTCAGCACTGGTGAGGCCACATCTTGTTACTGTGTTCAGGTTTGGGCTCCTCACTACAAGAAAGACATTAAAGTACTGGAGCATGTCCAGAAAAGGGCAACAGAGCAAGTGAAGGGTCTAGAGAATAGGTCTTAGGGGAAGCTCTCAGGCAACTAGGATTGTTTGGTCTGAAGAAGATGATTCTCAGAGGAGACTTGGCAACATAGGAGGATTCCTAAGGGGCCATATAGTATTCGCCTTGAGAGCACTGAGGAAACATCATAGATGCTGTTTGCCACTGTACAGAGAAAATTTGTGCAGCAAAGGCTCAATTTGAGTTGAATTTGACAGTAAAAAGCTTTTTAAAATATGTTAATAGCAAGAGGCAGACCAGGAATGATATTAGCCCATTGCTAGATGAGGATGGTCACTTCATAAACAGAAACAATGACAAAGCAGAGATGTTTAGTGCTTTCTTTGCCTCTGTCTTTTACAAAGATGATAGGCCCTGGATTCTCCAGAGCCATGAGCTAGAGACCCATGACTGTGAGTCTGTTAAACTTCTAGCTCTGATCTTGTGCAGGACTTAACTGCTCCAGCTAGATCACTACAAGTCTATGGAGCCTGATGGGATTCACCCAAGGGTACTTGAAGACCTGGAAAATGTCATTGCAAGTCCTTTCCGAATGAATTTTCAACACTTGGTGCCAGATGATACAAAGAAGGTGGAGTTACTGAATTCTTTCTTTGTCTCTGTCTATACTGTTAGAGACTGTCCTCATAAGCCTCAGACCCTTGAGCCCCCAGATGAAGTTAGGATAATGGAGGAATTTTCCTTGGTTGATGAGGACTGGATTAGGGAGCAGTTAAGCCATCTGGACATCCATAAATCCAGGGCACCTGATGGGAAGCACCCACGGGTGTTGAGGGGTCTGGCAGAAGCCATTGTCAGGCTGTAGAGTCCCTCAGAGGCCAGTACTGGGACCAGTACTTTTCAATACATTCATTGACAACCTGGATGAGGAACAGAGTGCACCGTCAGCAGGTTTGCTGACAACAGTAAACTGTTCGGAGTGGCTGACACATCAGAGGGTTGTGCTTCCATTCAGCATGACTTAGACAGGCTGGAGAGTTGGGCACGGAGAAATTGAATGAAATCCAACAAGGCCGAGTGTCGAGTTTTGCACCTGGGAAAGACCAGCCCCACAGAACTATATAGGTTGGGGACTGACCTGTTGGAGAGCAGTGAAGGGGAAAGGTACCTGGGGGTCCTCATAGATGGAAGAATGACCATGAGCCAGCAGTGGGTTCTTGCAGCCAGAAGGGCCAGTGGGGTTCTGGGGTGGATTAGAAGGGGTGTGGTTAGTAGGTCGAGAGAGAATCATAGAATCATCTGGGTTGGAAGGGACCTCCAGAGGTCATCTAGTCCAACCCCCCTATTGTCAACAGGGACATCCCCAACTAAAACAGGTTGCTCAGAACCTTGTCTAGCCTCACTTTGAATGCCTCCAGGGACGGAGCCTCAACCACCTCCCTGTGCAACCTGTTCCAGTGTTCCACTACCCTCATGGTAAGGAACTTTTCTCTAATATCTAATCTAAATCTATTCTTCTCTAATTTAAAACCATTACCCCTTGTCCTTTCTCTACATGCAAACAGGCCCTCTCCAGCCTTTTCGTAAGTCTTCTTCAGATACTGGCAGGTCAGATGTTCTTCTCCCCCTGTATTCTGCCCTGGTGAGGCTGCATCTGGAATATTATGTCAAGTTCTGGGCCCCTCAGTTAAAGAAGGACAGGGAACTGCTTGAAAGAGTCCAGCGCAGAGCCACAAAGATGATGAAGGGGGTGGAACATCTTCCTTTTGAGGAAAGGCTGAGGGAGCTGGGTCTCCTTAGCTTGGAGAAGAGGAGACTAAGGGGTGACCTCATTTATGCTTATAAATATGTGAAAGGTGGGTGTCAGGGGGATGGGGTCAGGCTCTTCTCAGTGAAGCCCAGTGACCGGACAAGAGGCAATGGTTATAAGCTGAAGCATAGGAGGTTCTGAGTGAGTACAAGAAAAAATGTTTTCCCAGTTGAGGTGCCAGAGCACTGGAACAGGCTGCCCAGAGAGATTGTGGAGTTTCCTTCTGTGAAGATATTCAAAACCTGTCTGGACACATGTCTGTGTGACTAGGTCTAGGGAATCCTGCTGTGGCAGGGGGGTTGGACTAGATGATCTTTCGAGGTCCCACCCAACTCCTAACATTCTGTGATTCATCGCAGTTTGTAACCTTCTCACCAGAGATGAAGGAGGAGCAGGTGCTGATCTATTCTCCAGTAAGCAGCAACAGGATCCAGGAGAATGGCATAAAGCTGTGCCAGGTGAGGTTCAGGTTAGATATTAGGAAAAGATTCTTCACCCAGAGAATGGTGGAGCATTGGAACAGGCTCCTATCAATTGCAGTCATGGCCCCAAATCTCACAGAATTCAAGAAGCATCTGGACAATGGTAGACACATAGTGTGAGTTTGGGGTTGTCCTCTACATAAACAGGAGTTGGACTCGATGATCCTTGTCTGTCCCTTCCAACCTGGGACATTCTGTGATTCTTCACCTCTCTCTACAACTATCTAATAGGAGGTTGTGGCAAGGTGGGGGGTCAGTCTCTTCTCCCAGGTTACAAGGGATAGGACAAGAGGAAATGGCCTCAAGAGACATCATGGGAGGTTTAGCTTGGATATTAGGAAGAATTTGTTCACAGAAAGAGTTGTTAGGCATTGGCACAGGCTGCTACGGAAGCAGTGGTGTCACTGTCCCTGGAGGTGTTCAAAAAAACATGTAAGTGTGGCACTTAGTGACATGGTTTAGTGGTCATAGTGGTGATAGGTTGACTATTGGACTTGATGATCTTAGAGGTTTTTTCCAACTATAATGATTGTATGATTCTGTGATTCTGGGCTGAAGTACAATGGAAAGGTGTAACATAAATATACGCAATCATCTCAGCTTACATGTGTCTACTAGGAATGCTCTGTACCAATGTTGACTGGATGATGTGACTGGCTTAATTATCACTCACTCACTAGTTATGGTAGTGGTCTGAGAAATGCTTTGTCTTCCCCATAGCATGACAAGTTATAGTTTTGCTGTGTCTGCTTCAGCAGTGAGCAGATGTTCACTCTGCCTATACTGACTCTTCTTGCTGCCAAAGATCTCCTCCCTTTGGCTCTGCCATCAGAAAGCATGAGCTGTTACTTATGCAAACTCGCATCCCTGCAAAATGCTGCAGCAAACCAGGGCAGGTTTTGGTGTGCAGCCTCTAGCTTTATGCTTTCATTTCAGCAGCCATGGGGTTTATTTAGTGGAATACATACCCTAGTTGAAAAATTAATCAGTCTTGGGGTGGACTATTTAAATTTACTGAGGTCATGTTGTCAAAGCATTGCCTTGCTTGGGAAAAATGCCTTTAATTTCCCCCTTGCTGTAGGGAAAAAAAGAGATGAGGGGGGTTTTGATCTTGTGCAAAAAGGAAACTTACCTGCTGTCTTCAGAATGAGCAACATTTTCTGAGCTTGGAGACCACCTCTGGGGGCTCTGAAATACCAAGCTGAATATGGACTGAGGTGCAGCAACTCTGTGTAAAAGCCATAGCTGGGAATAGCTTTGAAGTCCCATATGTCTGAGGCCATGACACTTCATAATGTCACATTATATCAAATAACTTGTATGTCTTTTTTCACTACTACTGCTGGATTTGATGAGAGTTGTCTGGGTGCTTTGGCTCAGATAGCAGTTTGTATTGGGTGTCATAAAAAAAGTATGCATGATTTCAGACTCTCCTCCCCTTATGGGTCTCTCATCTTCTCCACTTTAATGAAAGTAATAATAATTATAACAATAAGATGATATGCACTATCCTAAGGGCCTGTACACTGAGTGGTAAGCCAGGAGCCTGTGTGTCCCCTGAGACTTCTTCTGTCAACTGCTCTTAATATTCCTGCACTCTTTGCAACTCTTATGGTTAGCAAACCTCCATGAAGGAGGAACTCCTCCAGCTGCATGCAGAAAATATACCAAGAAGCTAAACAAAATCACGTTAGGCAGTCTGGGGACATAGAGCCCTAGATGGATGCTAGGAGGACAGCACGAATGTGCCTTTGAGCACAACTGTGTTCTATTACTTGTTGCGCAAATTCATTCTGGTTTGGTTTTTGCCTCTAAAGGCTAGGGCAGATGTTGTCTTATGAGTGTGGTGGGGTTCCAGCAAACATCTCTGGGCTGCATTTCAGGTCTAAATCTCCCACTTTATGACACTTCTTTTAAGCATGAGCAGGCAGCTGAACAAAAGGGAAATAAAGCTGTTGAATAACTTTGTTACCCACTGAATACCCCATGCTTTGTGCCTATGGACTCACAGTTTGCAGAAACAAAGACAGTTTGAGGGAAGTGGGATGTGGGACCAAGGGACACCAAGCATCCAAAATAGCTGTGATATGCAAACATGAGAACCAAGGTAGGTCTATATGCTGTGCTTTGTGGCACCTCCATAGAAAGTGCAACAGGAAAGACGAGTATTACAGGACACTAAAGCATGTTTACCTTTGGAAAAAAAAAAAGTCTCCTGGTTGCAGAAGCAGAGTTTGTGCTGCATTCATAGGAGTCCTTTGAGAAAGCAAAGCACGTGTGCTGGCCATTTGCTCAAAGGAAATATTCTTTGTGAAAGCTAATAATTTTAGCAGGGATTCCTTTCTTCCTCTTGAGGAGAGTTAAATGAAGTTATGGGTCAGTAAGAGGGCACCTGTACTGCACAAAAGAAGAATTTCCAGAATGTGAAAGTAGTCCCTTCATTTGGAGAAGACCTGGTCAAACCGACTTTCCAAAACTTTTTCTTTATTAAAGATTTTATGAGTGCTTTTTGCTGGTTCACAGAGGCTGTTAAGCCACTCTGAATTAGTAGGACTCAATAGATGGAACTGGTCGAAAGCTTAGGAAAGTTTTAACAATTTTCCTTCCACAAAGCTGAACTTTGCAGTAGTCTCCACCATACTTGTCCAGGTTTCTCAATACATATATTGTGTAATTTCTATCTATGAGTGGCATTGTTCATCCTTCCAACCAATAAAAGAGCTCTGCCATCTAGAATATTAAATGCAGAACAAGTCTGGTATGCCAAGGTCCTTCTGCATTTATATTCTCAAGCTCACCTAGAATCCCTTTTTTTTCTAAGATTGGAAGCTCTCTGAGCGACTTCACTGATGATGTTCAGACCTCCTGTGTGTAGGAACCAGGCAGCCAATAGCTCTCCTTTGGGCTGTAATTTCCTCACTCAGAAATCACTTTAAATCAGAATAGAAGCTTAATGAGGGTTGTACATTCACAAGTGAAATTAATAACTGGCTATTGAGTTTGTAGTTCCCTTGGAAAGGCATTGGGTAAAAAAGTGACTTGTGATGGGAGAACAGGGTCTAGAAGCTGAAACTAATCCTAATGAAAAAGAGTATCCAACAAGAGGCTGCAGGGTTGTAAAATCTGTCTGCTCAAACCTCTACTGGACCATGCTCCTTTGTGTGCCGATTTTGAAAACCCAATTTCCTGAGAGATTACATGATTATTATTTTTTAATCTAAACTGTATGGCTGAAAGAAAAAGCATATAAAAAACAACAACAAACAAAAAAGGCAATGCAAATGAGATCATTGATCGGTTTGCTGGAAATGCCATACATTGTGTTTCCCAAAACTTGGCATTTATGGAAGTGACCAGCGGGGAGAAAACAGAATTGTTCTCATGGCCAGTGTCAACTTGGATCATCAAGCCACACCACAGATTTGGCATCTCTGACGGAAAAGAGAGGCTTTCCAGTCCGGTACAATCCTGCTTCACAGCGTCAGTCATTGCGTAGGTTGAGGTTGGTGAGGATTGACAACTGGGTGGGACAACATCGGATAAGTCTGGCGCTTTCTTGTCTCAGATTAATGATCTTTAAATATGTTTTTCAGGGACACAGGCTCCCTCACACGTAAATAAAAAACAGAGGGAAGCTTTTAAAAGACACAGATGCTTGGTATTCCAAACAACAGCTAATGCAATGCTTTGCCATAGAGTGAGAACGTAGTAGTCCTGTTGTGCTTTACCTTTTCACTAGGATATCTCTCTGAAGGAACACAAAATTCCTTTACATTGAGCTCTTGATCTGGTTTCTTGGCTTCAACCAAAAATTTAGCCTCCCTTTAGCAGGCTCCTGCAACAGACAGGTACCTCTGGAAGGTGATACAGCCTGCCCAAGGTCTGAATCAGCCACTGGAGGAGTGTCTCCATTAACGGACAAAATCTAAGGCAACTTCTTTTACTTAACTTAGCTGCTGTAGAGAGGCAAGCATAGCTGGCGAGGGTGGACCCAGGGCCAACTTCACTGAAGCCTGAGCAGTTGTGGCCCAGAAGGATGCACCCATGGCATGGTGCAGCAGGCTAAAGCTTGTGCAGCCAAGGTAAAAATAATGAAGCTGATGTCACGTGGCCCATCGTGTGTTTGATATTTCATGAGCCTTTGTTGGAACAACCCCACCTGGTCTGCTCAGGCTGTGCCAGCACTGTGGGCCAAGATTCAATAAGGTTGTTGCCAATTAAAAAAAAAATAAAAAGGATACTACAGCTATAGAAACAGAAATGGCCACATCTTGGCAGATGATGGGTTTGAACACCATTTCAGTGCAGTAAAAACATTAAAGTCCCATCCTGTTCCCATTGAATTTGGTGGCAAAGCTCCCATTGACCTCAGGAGGAGTAGGATTAAGCCCCCATATGTAAACAAGGTTGGGATGGATTCACCAGAGCTTTACTCCTGGTTTGGGGTCTATGGATGTCAGCAGTGTTTTCAGTGAGGCAATGCTGGTGGAGCGATGGCATGGGTCAGGACTGGAATCACATCTAATCAGTACCCCATGGCTCTCTGTGCATTTATCAAATGGAATTTCAGGCTGAAAACAAAGGGATTGAAAGGTTGAAAAACAACAGAGGAATGTGCACTTGGCAGCTCTGCTAACCAGATGTTTGTTTCTTTTTCCTTGTTCTTAACAATGACTAAAAAACTCGTGAACAGTCTCAAGCCCAATGCAAGGTCAGCCTGAAACTAGGTAAGAGGTGTCGCAACAAGGCGGAATGAACATCTGGGAATGGAAAATGTTAATTTATACCAGGATCCCATCCTGTGGCTCAGAAAGCACAGCTGAACCTTCAGAAGGCTGGGTACATGTGTACTTTCCCTTCTTACAGCAAGCCCCATCAGTCGTGCGAAGCTCTCTCGGAAATTCATAATATTCCCTTTGTGCTGTTGTGTGAACTGCTTCCAAGAGCTGTTGAGCTGAAATCAGAGCAGAAACAAGTCAATGATAAAGTGAATATATATGTACATATAAATATATGCACCCGTTTCCTGGAAAATGCATACGTAAATGACAAAAGAGTAAGTTGTATGTTGTACTTCACGGAGCTTTCAAGGGGTAGAATAGCCCTTTTAGAGTTACTAAATAGCATTTTTCATTACATTGCAAGAGTTATCTTCCTGAAGCATCTCTAGCTGGTTTTGATAAAAACTGTTCAAAAAGGGAAAATTACTGGATGGGAGGCAGCAATATAATGCCCTGAGGCTGCAGTGCAGTAAATTGAATCTCTGGCCTCTCTGCTGTGTCACTCCTGACAATATGCGCTTCTTCAGCAACCTCTCCTGAAGACTGTTCCCAGGACCAGCCTCCTTTTGCTTTGTTTCACAGAAAAACACCTCATTAATCATCAGAGTGAAGTAGATAATTTAAAATGAAAAAGAAGAAAAAAATAAAAGTTTATTCATTTTTCTTAGTAGGCAAACTAAGCTGGAGAGGTAGAAGTGACTCATTTGTGACATACTTGTTCATTAATGATGGGATTAAGATCTGACCTCTTGTTATCTGACCAACTGGCTTTTCTGCAGATCACATCTGTCTGGTAGTGACTCTGCAGCCAAAAGAGCATGCTTGGCCAGGAAGCAGCATTTTACTAAATCGTGATTGCCTAGTCTTACTCTTACTTAAATCAATGTGGCAAACAAACCATCTTTTAACAGCTGCTTTTATTGGTATAACCATTTCCAGGGAAAAAAGAAATTGCATATAATTAAGATCAAATACTAAAGCATAGACAGCATGTGACAGTGAATTAATTTCATTAGTTTAGATTTGTAAAAACATAGTACTACCATCAGGATTGTGATTAGAGTTAGGACCAGCAGGTGCTCATCAGTACAACTTTCAAACGTTGTGCAGTTTGATGCATGTGAGCATGACATTAATCAATCTGTGTGTAAAATCACACTGTGTTGCCTGAGGAAGATAGCCTTGAACAAAATCAAGCTGTGGTGCCCAGAAAAATATGTTATGAGGGCAGTTTCAAAGTGGCAGAAGCCTGGATAAGGGCAGTGAGGATGCTCTAACAATAGCAACAATCCCAGCAGCTCTTAGGAGGAAAGAAAGGAGGAAACTACTTTATTAAGCTGTTTCTTCCTGAACATCTAATAGCTTGCAAGTCTGCTTAGAGTTTCCAGCTGGGAAAATCTACCACACCACAAGTACTGGAGCTCTCACAAAGAAAGGTTTCCTATCATCTCTCTCATTTGCTTTAACTGCCTTACCACCAGTTGAGTGGTTTCCCAAACTCAGCCTTCACCCTCTGGCTTGATTCTGCTCTGTCTTATAGCCCCAGTGTAACAGGCACGTGGAGCAGCATAGACTCTCTTTATGTCACCCTCTTAGCTTAGGGACATAATTAACATGCTTATTGAAGAGCAGCTACTGTCTGGACCACCTCAAGTGATGCAATAAGAGGAAATGGCCTCAAGTTTAACCAGGGGAAGTTTTTATTGGACATTGTTCACTGAAAGGGTTGTCAAGCACTGGTACAGGCTGCCCAGGGAAGTGGTGGAGTCACAATCACTGGAGACATTTAACAAACCTGTAGACATGACCATTAGGGACTTAGTTTAGTGATGGACTTGGCAGTGTAAGGTTAATGGTGGGACTTGATGATCTTAAAGGTCTTCTCCAGCCTAAAAAATTTCACGATTCTATGGTAATATATAGAAGGATAACAAAAAAAATATCCTTCTAGAAGAGCTCCCGTGCAAGAGTCCAGATTGTTCCATTTTAAACCATAATCCAGTAGGGATGTCTGATGTGCTCCACACCTGGAAAAGCACTTGCCTTGTCTACTGTGATGTACCCAAGCTTGTCCATCCTTCTTGTGCCGAAGCTGCATGTTTCCTCAGTCTGCCAGCAACTGTCTAAAGCTGTTGAGAAAGGCAGACCATCAAGCAAGCATGTTTACTTCCCTTTGCAAGGGATCTCTCCCTCATGATTAGAGCACTTTGCTGTCTAAGCTGAATGACTCATTGGTGCAATGTGCAGGAGAAATGCAGGCTTTTTTTTGTTCTGAGTTTGGGAGAAATATTTGCCAATGTTGAGGCTATAATCCACCCTCCTCCTTCTGCTCCCCAGATCTCTGGATGTCTTCAGAATCACATTGGAAAAAAAACGTTTGTTTATGAAGTTTCTGGGAGTTTTAGGTTTGTTTTCCACCCTCCTTCCTCCTGCCAAAACTGGGAGTGTCAGAATATAAAAAAGAGGCATTTATCTTGGAGTTGCCAGCCATAGTTGGAAGGAGGAATGCCAGAAATCTCAGGAAAAGTCTGCTCCTGATCTTCCCAGCATAGTCTTAGAAAGTGGAGGGATGAGAAGAGTTCAGCAAAGCATCTGGGCTGCTAGATGCCAACACAGCATGTGTTCCAGCTGTGGAGGTGTCATTACTCATTTAGATAAGGACAGTGGCACACAATGTCAAGGTCAGAGGAAGGACTGTGAACACTCCAGAGGTGGTAGCCTTCTGCTTGCAGATTTTCTTTGCATGAAAACATCGATTCACTGTGTATTTAGTGCAGATGTTAAAGCCAAAGTCTCCAGATCCACATTCCAGGCTGCTTCAGTGGCACCATTGGCTTCAGTGATCGTTGCCTGTTTACTGCTAAGTGTGATCTTAACTAAGCCCCCCTTTGCCACCTGACTAGCATGTTTCCCCATACCCAAAATCTTTTTTGAAACTAAAGCTTCACTGTCCCTTTAAAGATCTGAGAAACAGAAGTGGCCCAGAAAACAAGTTTGATTCTGCCTTAATGAGCTTCCACATTGGAGTTAAGCCTCTTTGTTCTCAAAGAGATGTTGTTGGGAGTCAGTGAGATATCCAAGGAAAGGCATTGAGTCCCTCCAGGAGGCTTGTGTCTGAGCTGGTATTGTGGTGAGGTACCAAAGATTCCATCAGAAGCATAATAAAGAGAAGAAAGACATTTTCTTGCAGTCCAAAGTAGACAGACTCATTAGGACTCAGATTTTAACTTGGGACTCATATGTGGGACCAGTTTGAATTAAACATCTCACATACCAAAAAGCAGACTTTTGCTCTTGCTTTCATGTGCATGTTACTCTGGTGGGTGTGAAGGGTACTGTGTGATGAAGTAGCTTTGGTCTCTGGCATCAAGGTCTTCTGTGAGCACAGGAGATCCAGCATGGGAAAAAAATCTGCTTCAGGCCACCAAGGACTTAAGTACCAAACAAGAGATGAGACTGTGTCAGTATGTTGCTTGTGAATTCAAGAAGGAAGGCGTTGGGAAACTCTATAAGGTGGTGACAACACAGAGTGGCATGGTCTTCCCATGTCCACCAGTTGCTGTGACCTTGTGCTAGTTTAAAAGGTTGGGAACTAGCAGATCCACAATAGAATCACAATACTAGAGAGATTATAAGTCAAAATTACAGTTTAATAAAAGATAAAAAGATAAACAATACAGTGAGTACAGTAAAGCTTAGTTTAACACAGGACTAGTAACCCAGCACCCTGAGGCACAGGGGGCAATGGTGCTATAAGTCCCTATGCCCAAGCTCCACGTGCTTCCCCTCCCCCTGAGTCCCAAACAAAAGGAACCTGTCTGTGCTGCAGATGAAAAAGTCACAGTCCAGTTGAAGAGCAGGGGTCTAGAAGGAAGCTCGGGGAAAAGGCAGGTCTCTGGAGAAAACTCCTGCGGCTAGAGAGGGTCCTGGGGCACGAAGGGATCTTGCCAAAAGCTCCTCCAGTGTCTCGGTCCTCTTCCTCTGGCTCAGAGAGAGTGTCCACAAACCCCCAAAGTCCGAGATTATATACCCCTCTCACAGCTTCGGCGGGAAAACTCAGCCCCTCGCAGAACCAGTTCTTCAGGCTGTGTGTGAGCAATTCTCCGGAGGGGAGGTATCACACCTCTCATCGCACACAATAGCTGAGTCTCTGGAAATGTTGACAGCCCCAGTTTCTCAGACTGGGTGCAAATGACTCTTCGGAGGGGAGGCATTCAAACCTCTTCAATACCCAGACTGTAGCCCGAGGGGTGAAAGTCTGACTTAGATTGGTATAGAATACACAGCTAAAACCAGGACGGACCTGTTGCTCAGGGCTGTCAGGAACTGAATTTATGTCTAACTGTGTCAATCTTTACTTGATCTTACTCTATTTCCTGTTACTATTATCTCATTTCATAGCTTTCCTTGGCTGTAGATCCAGCACGCTTCTTCTGAAGACATCTTTATGTAAGCTGAGAGAGGGACACCATACTTAAAGGTGGATGTTTGGAGGGATTTTGTCTGTTCCTTATTTCCCTACAGTACCAAGATCTATCAGGCTTGGACTTTTGCCTGGCTTTCCTCCTCTGCTATCCAACCCTCCTGCTATCTGCCCCACAAGAGAAAGAGATTATCTTTGAGCCATCATTCAAAAGACGCAGAAAGTCATGGGTCAAGACCTAGATCACCTTCTCTTCTCAACCACTACACAATTAACTTCACTGACCTGTGCCACTGAAAACTTCCAACCTCATCTAAGAAGCAGGGTGAAAAGTTCAGCAAACCACAACCCATTTTACAGCAGACCTGCAAAACAAAAATATTAATACCAATAAAACAAGGAGTGTGGTGGTGGAATTCCATTGTCAGATAGACCTTCAAATATTTAAACTGTGAGCAAGGCTTTTAATCCATATGAAATAAACTGTCCTACCTCCAACATCTAAAGAAAACAGCTACTTTTTAAGCTGGATTCAAAAACAAACAAACAAAAAACCCCAAACCCACCACCTACCTGAAACAAAACAAAAAACACAACAAGACCCCCCCCAAACCAAAACACAAACAAACAAATGAAAACAACAAAAATCACCACGAACTACAAACTTGACATTGTTGAGCTTTCCTGTAAAACATCAGTCTGGATATATTTTATGATGTGATTTATAGAGAGTTTGTTTCTTAAGACTCAAAGTAACATTGCTATAAAAGTATAAAAGATGCATGTTTTGGTAATGGATGAATGCCATTGCCTTTTTTCCCCAGCTGGGAACCTGCTGAGTGAGTTAATGCTACTTGGAAAGACTCATTCTTCATGTGTGGGCACTCGTTGGCAGCCTTGAAGCAGCACAAACTAAAATGCCATCATCCTTCTGGTCAAGAACAACAGCACAGCAGCTACTCGAGCTAAAAGTTTAATTAACAAGTTGCAAGAGAAGGAGAATGTGCTTCCTTGGATTTCCAGCACCAATTTTGCTGATTCTTCTGCAGGCATTTTCACATCACTTTTGCAGCACAGTTTTAGTGTTGCTGTTTTCTTCAAGTCATGGAATAGATTAGATAATCCCTAGGCCTTTTCCACCTCTAAAACTTGTGGTTCTGGTTAAGTTCTGAATTTAAAAGAGCAGAACAAGCCAAGGCTTTTGAGGTTCTGCTGGGAGGATTACAACTTGTAACACATTCTATAGCCTTCCAAAAGTGCCTGCACTTTCTGGTTTCTGGAAAAACAATGTTATTCAGAGTTCTGCAGAACTAGTTTATAGTTCACCACACAATCTAACTTTTCTTTCTGCATGAAGATACCACTAGCCTATGGAGGCCGGCTTTAGTGGAAATTTACGCTCGCTTTCACTGTTTATGACCGAAGATACTTGCTTATTGCTAAAGCAAAACAAGTTTCCTTACAATAAAATTGTAAAATAAAATGTACGATTTCATGTTCCAATTCTCTTTTAAATGTGACTCTTGGAATTTATAGGAAAGTAAAAGGTCCCAGAGAAATTAATTGTTGTATTAATTAATTGTTGTATTGTAACCTTGCCAAGTATACATAAAAGAGCTGATAGGTCTTTGGCCTACCTGCTTTTTTTGTGATCTGTAAGCTTCACATAAATATTGTTATCTCAGATGATGCAGTTTAGGGCTGTAGAATTTTTGAAGTAGGTTAAGGAGATTTTCACCTCCAAATAATTTCTCTAAACCTGACTGGCTACTGCTTTTTGTAGTGAGTTGTCACAGCAGAGAAGCAACTGATTTGTGGTCTTAATGGCCAAGGAATTACCAGGGTATGAAATGCACATTGATGTGGTATCACTGGGTTCAATAGCGTCCTATAAATGCAGCCAGAGAATCTGATTTCTCACCTGGAGAGGCTCTCTGGGTGGAAATGCTGGAGGGGAACTGGACAAACTTGCTTCTTCCCTCGGTCTCCAAAGATGCCCTATTTTGGTCTATATTCCGCTGGGACCCAAGTAACAACCAATAGAGCATTGCAATGCAGCAATAAGCCATGTCATGACGGTGCTGTATGGTATTGTGGCATAAGTGTGATTCCTCAGAGGTCTGAACAACAGACTTGCCTTCAGCCAAGTGTTGAAAATTTTATTATCTTGGCCTTTCTTCCCTTCCTGGTGCTGTTTGTTTATTGCACAGGAATTTCAGCCTTGTCCTTTTGAGAGAATCCTTTATGCTGCTAGATCTTTGTACAGCTTTATTAACACCAGTTGCTTTTTCTTTTGTATATTACCTCTGATGTTAGAGCCCAGCTGCGTTAGGTGCAGCACTCCAGCAGAGCAGAAGGTGTATGTCTGCCTTCCTTGGGAAGGAGAAAGTGACAGAAAATTCAACCCTGGGATAGAAGGTTCTCTTTTTTTAGACAAGGAGACTGATATCTTTGTATGTTTGAGCTTGGAAGCCACTGGTGACTATGAATTCAATGGAAATAGGACGGTTGTCTTTTCGTATGTGAGTGGCTTTAGCAAGCTCTTGTGGTATTGTGGTCTTGTGGTCTTGCTCCTATATAAGGAAAACCTTGAAGAATTTGGTGGTGAGACTTGGTCTCTGTGTGTCTAGGGGAAGGCTTATTAACTTGGCATCTGGATTTGAGGTTGTTAGTACACCAGAGGCTGTAACCAAAGAGTGTGTGTTTGGAGAAGGGAAAGGTTGTTGGCTTTGTGTTAGCTATATGCCATATTAATACAGAACGTATTAATTATAATATTTGATTACATTCTGCTATCATTATTCTTTAGAACAATTTGTTTGCCTGTGACTATATCCACATGCTGTTTGCTTCTGGTGGGACTGTTTTCCAGTAATCAGCCTATCTCTGCAGTTGAAAAGGGCTTTGCATTTTTTTTTTCCTATCCCTTAGGTAATCTAATCATGGTACAAGGTGATGTCAGGAATGTCGGGGGACAGTGTGGGAAAAATGATTGTGTATATGACAGCACACACTATATGTTTTTCTAAGTTTCTAGATCAGCTAACTTTGCAAAAACTGCACTCTGGGTGACCCCAGAACAATCTGGACCATATTTCTGTGTCAGTTATAAAAGTCCATAAGATTGGCTTTGGTGGCAAATTAGAGCAGTTCAGAACACAGTGTAATAGAATCATAGAACGGTTTGAGTTGCAAGGGACCTTAAAGATCATCTGTTTCAAACCCTCCTGCCATGGGCAGGGACACATTCCACCAGATCAGGTTGCTCAAGGCTTCATTCAAGCTGGTTTTGAACACTTCTAGTGATGGGGCATTAACTTCTCTTGGCAGCCTGTTCCAGTGTCTCACCACCCTCACCATAAAGAATTTCTTCCTACTACCTGATCTAAATCTGCCCTCTTTCAGTTTAAAACCATTACCCCTCATCCTATGACTACACTCCCTGATAAAGAGTTCCTCCCTATCTTTCCTGTAGGCCCCCTTTAAGTACTTGAAAGGCCACTATAAGCTCGCCCATAACCTTCTGTTCTCCAGGCTGAACAACCCGTAGTCTCTCAGCCACAGGGAAGGTGTTCCAGCCCACTGATGATTTTTATAGCCTTCCTCTGGACCTGCTCAAGCATGTCCCTGTCTTTCTTATGCTGGGGGGCCCAGAGCTGAACATAGTACTGTATGTGGGGTCTCAGCAGAGCAGAGGAGGAGAATCACCTTCCTTGACCTGCTGGCTGTGGTGTTTTTGATCCAGCCCAGAATGCAATTGGCTTTCTGAGCTGCAAGTGCACATTGCTAAATCATATTCAGTTTTTCATCCACCAGCACGGCTGCTAGTCCTTCTCCACAGGGCTTCTTTTAATGCACTCATTACCCAGCCTGTATCTGTACTTGAGATAGCCATGACCCAGGTGCACTTGACCGTCATGAGGTTCATGAGGGCTCACCTCTTAAGCATCTCAAGATCTCTCTGAATGACATCCATTCCCTCCAGCTTGTTAAGCACAACACACAACTTGGTATAGTTGGCAAACTTGCTGATGGTGCACTAAGTCCCACAGTCCATGTCATGAACAAATATATTAAACAGCACCAGTCCCAATATTGGCCCCTGAGGGACACCACTCACCAGTGGTCTCCACTTAGATATGGAGCTGTTAACCACAATGTTTTGGGTGTGGCCATCCAGCCAATTACTTATCCACCAAGTCATCCATACATCAAACACATGTCTCTCCAATTTAGAGACAAGGATATCACGTGGGACAGTGTCAAATGCTTTGCACAAATCCAGGTAGATGACATTGGTTGTTCTTCCCTTATCCACCAATGCTGTAACTCTGTCATAGAAAGCCACCAGATTTGTTAGGCATGATCTGCCCTTAGTAAAGTCATACTGGCTGTCACAAATCAGCTCCTTATTTCACATGTGCCCTAACATATCTTTCAGGAGGATCCGCTCCATGATCTTACCAGGCACAGAGGTAAGACTGACAGGTCTGGACTTCCCTGGGTCTTCCTTTTTTCCCTTTTTAACAATTGGGGTTATGTTTCCCCTTTTCCAGTCAGTGGGAGTTTCACACAACTGTCACAACTTCCCAGATATGGTGGACAGTGGCTTACTAACTTAATCTGCCAGTTTCCTCAGGACTCATGGATGAATCTCATGGGGTCCCATGGGCTTGTGCAATTTCCGGTTCCTTAGGTGGTCTCAAACCTGATCTTCTCATATGATAGACAGTCTCCCAGTCCCTGCCTTTACCTTCTGTGACTTGGGCAGTGTGGGTGGAGCACTTGCCAGCAAACACAGAAGCAAATAATTCATTGAGTACCTCAGCCTTCTCTACAAGGCCTGCTGTTTCCCTTCAGAGAGGTCTCACTTCTTCCATAGTCTTTTTTTTTCACTTACATACTTGTAGAAGCTTTTCTTATTGCCCTCAACAACCCTGGACACATTCAATTCTCTCAGGACTTTGGCTTTCCTAACCTGTTCCCTGGGCTGCTCAGACAGTTTCTCCATATTTCTTCCAGGCTGCCTGTCCTTGCTTCCACCCTCTATAGACTTTCTTTTGTACTTAAGTTTATCCAGGAACTCCCTGTTCATCCATGCAGGCTTCCTGATTTTCCTTTTTTGGGGGGATGCATTGCTCCTGAGCTTGGTGAAGATTCTCCTTGTATATTAAACAGCTATGTTGAGTCCCTCTTCCCTCCAGAGCTGAATCCCATGACACACTACTAAGCAGGTCCCTGAAGAGGCTAAAACTGCCCTCCTGAAGTGAATGGTAGTGAGCTTGCTACACACTCACCTTGCTGCCATGAGGATCTTGATTTCATGGTCACTGCAGCCAAGGCTGCCCTCAAGCTTCACATTCCCAAAAAGCCCCTCCTTGTTGGGGAGAACAAGGTACAGCATAGCACCTCTCCTTGTTGGCTCCTGTATCACTTGGAGGACTAAGTTATCATTAATACGTTCCAAAAACCTGGATTGCTTATGCCTTGCTCTGTTGTCCCTCCAACAGATGTCAGGATGGTTGAAGTCCCTGATGAGGACCAGGGCTTGTGGATGTGAAGCTGTCTGTCTATAGAGGGCCTCATCCACTTTAGTTTTCCTGGTCAGGCAGCCTGCAGCAAACACCAACTATAATATCAACTGTCCCTGCCCTCATAGAGTGGCCCAGGTTGGAAGGGACATTAAAGATCACCTAGTTCCAACCCCTTTGCCATGTGCTGGAATGCCACTCACTAGGCCAGGTTCCCCAGCCCACATCCAGCCTGGCCTTGAACAATGCCAGGAATGGTGCATCCATAATGTCTCTGGGCAACCTCCTTCAGCGCGTTACCACCCTCTGACTAAAGGACTTCCTTCTAATTTCCAGTCAAAATCTCCCTTCCTTCAGTTTATGTTCTGTTTACTTTAATCCTGACCCATAAACTCTATGTTGTCTCCTCATCCACCCTCAGGTGTAGCTCCATACACTCCAGCTTGTCAGGAATAGGAAACAATTGGGAGACACCAGTTCAGAAACCTGATGGTGGACCTATTACATGTTCACAACACTTACCTCTCCTTTCTCCATCACTTAACTGTAATGATTAAAATTCTGTTTGTTCTCCTAAAGCAGACCAGGATTTCTCACTCAAAGGAGTTCCTAGCTTGTGCAAAAACTCAGGACTGTCTTTCTCAAATTTAAAGCTTTGAAATGCGACGTATTTTTAACAACACAGAGAATGTATATGCAGCTCTGCTGCAAAGTCGCCTCATGTTTCTTCATCTCCAGAAGTGTTCAGCATTCAATTCTTCTGCTGAAACCAATGGCAGCATAAATCTGCTTCCACCTGCATTTCCTTGCCTATATTTCAATAATGTCTTTTTCACTGACTTAAAGAAGTAATGCTGATTTGTTGCTTCTTCAAACTTTTTTCAGCAATCCATATGCATCACAGGGATGAAGGAGAAATAATTGGCCTATAATTTTGCACAGCTCAGGGAAAACATACAATTAGTATTGCTGCATATTGCTCCTGAGTGAAATCTGTGAGTTGTAAAGTAGAAAAGCAAAGAGCGCTTGAAGTTAGTAAGTATACTTGTTTTTAAGATCTTAAGACATAAGCTGTATCTTTGGGTCTTGTTTTCATAATGGAGTATCTCTTGAGATTTCTTCCACGAGCATTGTCAGTGTTAACATGCGACACATCAAAGCAAAGCAAGATAACTGGCAACTGGCATGGCAGTGTGGGGTAAAAGGTGAACATTCTGTGAAATGATGCCTGCAGGCTGCATATTCCACATCAAATACAGACTCTTGTGAGCTTTAAAGCCAGAGCACCATAAAACTCTAGGTGGGTCTCTTAATGGATTTAAAAATAATTCTCCCAAGCTTGCTCCCCCTTGTTCACATGGCATCTCACCTGCAACGGAGACCAGCAGCAGGATGCAGTGAAGGGGTGAGAGGAGTGAGGAGACACAGAACAGGAAGGAACCAGAGACAGCTTGTAGTCTCACAGGGTAATGTAACTACTCCTGTATTCCCCGGGGCCAGGGGCCAGGTGCAAGGGTGAATGTTCAAAGGAGACTAAGGAGGGAAATGCCCAAATCTGACATAAAAAATTGCAAATCCAGCAATAATTTGCCTTAGGCTTCCATGCTTTGTTGTAATCACTGTGTAGGGGAGAAAAGAGTGCATGTATCCTATGCATTAAAGGGTGAAATGGTATTGCAACCATTTCTCTCCCTCTTGTGCAGTTTGGTGTGCCTGGCTCTTCCTTTTACAATCCTGCTTTTGTTCCACATGTAAAGTCTGAAGTGGTTCAATTGGCAAGAATAATTCACAAGGGGAGCAGCTCATTTGAGACATGAAACCAGTTTGAACAAAGACTTGTATGAGCTTCTTGAGGTCAAGGGATTAGGAAAAAGCAGTCCCAAACCATCCAAAAAATCAGTCCACTCAGCTTTCTATTTGTACCCCAATGTGGTGGGGAGATGCCAATGCTGACCCACCCCATGGCAGGGAATAAACAATTTTTTTACTTTAAAACTGTTCCTTTGTGTCACTAGAATCTGTCCGAGAACAGCTAAAATGTCCCTTGTTCTCAATGAATACTACCAAAAGTCTCTCAAGAACAGCAACTATGGGAAGCAGGAACATGATATTTCTAATAGAAGTAAATATCTAGGAAAACTGAGGACATGCTACAGTGGACTGCCAGGCAAGATGTACCTGACTTTTTACACCAGTAGAAAAACATCCCAAAGTATAACTTTCCCTCCCCTCCCCCCTTTAATTTTCTCTCTCTGGTTAATGGGTTCAGTTCATGGAGGTTGGTGTTATTTCATGACATAACTTTTTTCTTTCGTGGTTCAGTTGTTCCTCCCTTACTCAAAGTAGGGATCACCATCACAGTTGCCTTGCAATCTGGTGACAGGTCTTCTTGTCTTCTAACCTATACCTTGCCACCATCTCCCCTGGGCATGTCCCAATCAAAGCTGTGTTTTGCATACCAAAATGAATCAAAAAGCAATTGATCCTCTGCTGCCCACAGGATCTTCAGGTTAGGAGCACTCTGCAGGCAGAAGATTACACATCACTGGGGAATGAGGGAGAGGAGGAGTTAGCAAGTTAATGGTGTGTTTGGCGCTGGCAGGCTGAAATTAACTGTATGGCACTCTGGGAGTAGATGCATTAGAAAACCTTCATTTCAGTGCCCCAGCAAATGCTAGTTCTGAGGAAAATGGTTTATGACCACATTAGGTTGGAGTGGGGTAGCAAAGCAAACACTGAGTACAGCAAGTCCTGGACACTTGAAGAGTTGGCAGAGATGACAATGACAGGGACCCAGAGACACACTCACTGGTAACTACAGTAAGAATGTGCCTGGTATCTGTGATTCTGCAGAGAAAATGAGAGTAGTGCAACTGGGACAGGGGAGCAGGTGAGAAATGCCCAAAGGCATTGTCCTAAAACAGTCATGGCCTCTTGAAAATCAAATCCCAAACACACTCAGAACTGCTTCTCCCCTTGCAGCTCTGCTCAGGGCTTCCTTGGGAGGGAACAGTCCTGCCATTTTCTCCTTCCATGAATGCCCAGCTGGGACTTTTTGGAGCTGCCAGACCATGAAGGAGCAATTTACTGCAGACATTACCTAGGAAATGAGAACCATGCCCCTGCAAGATGGGTCTGGTCTGCCCCAGTCCACAGCTCTAGGAACAGGGACAGAAGAGGAAGGAGCTCTTGCAGAGAACGTAAAAATGGCCACAGTGGGGCTCTGTGTGTTTTGTTTTGTTTTTATTGTTTAATGCAGAGAGGTGAGGGATTTTTTCAATGTTTCCAGACTATTGTTTCCAGACTGAGTTGTTAAGCTGAATGTCGTGTGTGAAAGCTAGGGCACTGTCTTGAAGCAGGCAGGATGTATTTAAAAGGTCATTATAGGGAGCAACAGTCCATGTGTAAGGGCAGCAATCTGGCTGCAAAGAGAGGGCTGTCCAGTGGCAGCATTACTTAGTGGCAATGACCAGGACAACCTTTTTAGACATGACTGCCTTGTGCCATAATGTAAGATACATCTCTGGCAAAATAAGGCTGCAAAGAAATGTGAGTGGAGGACCACAGTCCCCACAGGAAGAAGGCAGGCAGACAGAGGTGTCTGATAGTTGTAAAGACCTCTTCTTGTGTGATCTCATTGGGTGTTGGATCTGTGTAGCAGAGGTTGACAGGCTGCTCAAGCACACAGCAGAAGCTTAGGGCTGGGTCTTGGATTGTTTCATTACAAAGCTACTTGGACATGTGTCTTCCCAGGTTGGTGGGACGGAGGGTCAAAGCTTCTAACACCTCTCAGTCCTTTCCTTGAAGCAAGCTTTGTCCATACAGCAGAGGTATGACCTTTGCCTTTGAGAAATATCCTCTCCTCAGCCCATAAGTGGTGTGCAGCATCAGTTAATCATATTCAAAACCTGCTGTTTCCTATCTCTGCTTTACAGAGGTCAAGAGGATTTTGAAAGCCTGTGGAAATATCTCCATATTGACATTGTTCTCCCTTTAGCAGTATGCAACACATTATATTAGGAACAGTAGGTTTGAAGATGTGGAAAGTCCTTGGCTTTTGTCCCTTGGGGGGATTTTTATCTTCTCTAGGGTCCATTGGCTGGGATTGGACCACAACATAGAACCTAAACACATCACCCTGCCTTCTCTGGGCAATAGAAGTTGTGTTCTATGGATAAAGTACTGTGAGAAGTGACAGTGGAGGCCAATTGGAGTTCGTGCATTGTAGGTGATATGAGCTTCTAGCACACTGTGGCTTTTATTTACTAAATTCTGCTCCTTCCACCCCAAAGGAAACTAGGAAACCATTTAAATTTTTGTAGTGTTCAAATGCTAGGAAATGCCAGATTTATAGTTGCCACTGTAATCTTGCACATGTGCTTTGATACAGCCTTTAGTAACCTGACTCCTGGCTTTTCCCAAAAAGACTGCATAGGGAGCTGAATTATGACTGCTTAGATAAGCTTGGATAAGACATCTCCAGCTTCTGAGTACTGAACTCTCTCACCTATGTGGATCTTTGACACTGTGTGATATAAGCATGCTTGCAAAGTAGATGGATGGTACATGTATTTTGTGTATGAGGTAGCTCAGGGTGGTGCAAAGTGAGAATGTACAGGTCACCCTGGTGGTGTATGACTTTGAGGGTGCTGCACCCAGGAGCTGACCCTGACCATCTCTACTCCCAAAACACTTAAAAGATTTTGTTGGTTTTCTGCTGTAGTAGTTTTTACTTTTATAGGCAGCATTGAAATGTGGTGGAATCAGAACTCTGCTGAAACCAAAGGCATGTCTTCACTGACCTCTGAGCATCACCTGTAGTACCCTCTTTGGAAATCCCCAGGAATCTTTCCGAGTACACCTGTGTTTGTTACAGTGTGATAGAAAGTACTTTTTCTGAAAGATGCAGTTAATATCTTGTTCATTCATTACTCTGTTTAGGAATTCATATTATAAATGCTACCTCAATGCAGAGGCCAGTATCAGTGTCTTTGAGCAGGTATTGGTTGCAAGCCATGAGAGCGCATCCTGAATGAGAAGGCATGGAGGAATGGGAAATCAAATTACTATCTGGAAAATTCTACCTGAGCTTCAGTTTCTGAATAACAGTGAGACCTACTTATGTTTCCTTGTTATGGTCTGTTGTGCCTCATGCAATCAAGGATTAAGGTCATTAATGGTAGTTTCTAGAGGTCTGTCTTACTGTAGACTGGGACTCTGGGTTTCAGTGGTGTCCATAGAATCATAGAATTGTCAGAGTTGGAAGGGACCTTAAAGATCATCTAGTTCCAACCCCCCTGCCTGGCAGGGACACCACCCACTAGATCAGGTTGCCCACAGTCCCATCAAGCCTTGTCTTAAAAGTTTCCAGGGATGAGGCTTCCACAACCTCTCTGGGCAACCTGTTCCACTGTCTAACCACCCTCATAATGAAGAACTTCCTCCTAACATCCAACCTAAATCTACCCTCCTCTAGCTTACATCCATTTCCCCTGGTTCTATCACTGTCTGACCTCTTAAAAAGTCCCTCACCAGCTTTCTTGTAGGCCCCCTTCAGATACTGGAAGGCCACAATTAGGTCTCCTCAGAGCCTTCTCTTCTCCAGACTGAACAACCTCAGTCTGTCCTCATAGGAGAGGTGCTCCACTCCTCTGATCATTCTCATGGCCCTTCTCTGGACTCGCTCCAGCACTTTCATATCCCTCCTGTAATAGGAGCTCCAGAACTGGAGCCAATATTCCAGGTAGGGTCTCACGAGAGCAGAGCAGAGGGCTAGAATCACCTCCCTCGACCTGCTGGCCACGCTTTTCTTGATGCAGCCCAGGATACAGTTGGCCTTCTGGGTTGCAAGTGCATGCTGGCAGCTCATGTTGAGCTTCTCACCCAAGTCTTTTTCCTCAGGGCTGCTCTCAAGCCAATCTTCACCCAGCCTGTATCGGTACTTGGGATTCCCATTGAATTGTGAACTTTCAGGTTCTTCAGATGGTCATGAACCTGATCTTCACTTATCATGGGCAGTTCTATCTTCCTGCCCTGCCATTATCGTCTTTGACTTTGGGGATGTGGCCGGAGACCTTGCCAATGAAGACTGAAGCAAAGAAGCTGTTGAGAACTTCAACCTTCTCCATATCACCTGTCACCAGTTCTCCCATTTCTTTTCTGAGGGGGCCCACACCTTCCCTAGTCTTCCTTTTTCCACTAATATATTTCTGGAAAATTTTACTATTCCCTTTGATCTCCCTGGCTAGATTTAACTCCCACTGAACTCTAGTTTTCCTAACCAATTCCCTTGCTCTCACGACAGCTTCCCTGTATGACCTCCATTCTAGTTGTCCCTTTTTCCACTCTTTGTATAGATTCTTCTTATGAGACAGAGTGTCCAGAAATGTCTTGATGTGATGGTTTGGACCTGGCTCCCTGCCAAATGCCCAAACTCACAGTGAAATCCTTCCCCCTCCCTTCCTCTCTGAGTTTAAGAAAAAAAAAACTACGAGAGAAACTAAAGAGCCCGAAACAACCTGAACTANATCATCCAGGCAGGTCTGCTATCATTCTTCCCTGCCTTTCTCTTTGTCGGTATACATAGCTCCTGGACACAGAGAAGGTGATCCTTGAAAACTGACCAGCTGTCCTGGGCCCCCTTTCCCTCTAAGGCTTTGTCCCAAGGTACTTTGGCCATCAAATCCCCACCTGCTTGGCCCTGCTGCTCAGGTGGCCTGCTGTAGACCCCTACTGTAACATCACCTTCACCTGTCTTCCCTTTAATCCTAACCCATAATCTACATGGTCTCAATTTACAGTGTCATGCTGAAAGTATGTGTGGCTTAGGGAGGATACAGAATTGCAAATGTCCAGATCCACATATGGACTAAGATGATGGGTTGCATTGGAGTGGCTCCTCAGAGACAAATTGAAGGGCATGCATACCAGCATCTTGAACCCAGCCTAAGTCTTCTGTGGTACCTCTCTAGCTTCTCAGCTGATGGTCTTCATGGTCAGATAGTATTTCAAATTACCTCTCTCTTATTTCTCTGTGAAAAGTATTTCTACTCTGTATCTTATTTTTTGTTGCTTTTGTGTCAGAATGCTTGCAAGCCTTTGCATGTCTTGATCAAGTTGAGTCCTTTCTTGTTCACACATTGCTGGAGGTAACTAAGCCTCAGCAAAATGTACTTCATTGACAATTTTATGTCCTGTGGGCAGAACACATCCAGGCGTTTCTCCTCTAGCTGAACAGAATATATCATAGCAGTCGGTGTAAGAAATATTTTTGGTATGACTTTACCCTGTTGTACTTCTGATGCTCCCCATACTTGGCGGAACTTGCAGAGTTGTACAGAAGTCAGAGAGTTGTGGTCAATGTGATGGAGTCTAGTTGGAGGCCTGTGTCTACTGGAGCCCCTCAGGGGTTGGTACTGGGAGCAGTACTTCTCAACACATTCACTGACAACCTGGATGAGGGAACAGAGTGCACTGTCAGCAAGTTTGCTGATGACACTAAACTGGGTGGAGTGGCTGACACACCAGAGGGTTGTGCTGCCATCCAGTGAGACTTAGACAGGCTGGAAAGTTGGGCAGGGAGAAACTGAATGAAATTCAACATGGCTGAGTGTTGAGTCTTGCACCTGAGAAAGACCAACCCCATGGATCAGTATAGGCTGAGGACTGACCTGTTGGAGAGCAGTGAAGGGGAAAGGGACCTGGGGGTCCTGGTAGATGGAAGAATGCCCATGAGCCAGCAGTGCACTCTCGTGGCCAGCAGGGCCAATTTGATTCTGGGGTGTATTAGAAGGAGTGTGGCTAGTAGGTCGAGAGAGGTTCTTCTCCCCCTTTATTCTGCCCTGGTGAGGCCGCATCTGGAATATTATGTCCTGTTCTGGGCCCCTCAGTTTAAGAAAGATAGGGAACTGCTTGAAAGAGTCCAGCACAGAGCCACAAAGATGATGAAGGGAGTGGAACATCTTCCTTCTGAGGAAAGGCTGAGGGAGCTGGGTCTCTTTAGTTTAGAGAAGTGGAGACTAAGGGGTGACCTCATTTATGCTTCTAAATATGTGAAGGGTGTGTGTCAGGGGGGTGGGGTCAGGCTCTTCTCAGTGGAGCCCAGTGACAGGACAAGGGGCAATGGATGTAAGCTGAAGCATAGAAAGTTCCATGTGAATACAAGAAAAAATGTTTTCCCAGTTCAGGTGCTGGAGCACTGGCACAGACTGCCCAGAGAGATTGTGGAGTTTCCTTCTGTGGAGATATTCAAAACCTCTCTGGACATGTGTCTGTGTGACTAGGTCTAGGGAATCCTGCTGTGTCAGGGGGGTTGGACTAGATGATCTTTTAAGGTCCCTTCTAACCCCTAACATTCGGTGATTCTCTGAAAGCAAAACAGAAAAAAACCAAGATATATTTTTTAATTCTCAGCTTCAGTTTCCTCCTTCTTTCTGTGAAAACCTTTGATTTTTGTGTATCCACAGATGATTTTTAATTGAAAATTAGAGAAACTATATAATGAGATTAAAACTAGCAGTTGAAGCATGAGGGTCTGCTTTAATTTCCCTGTGGTGTACATAGCTCTTCTTCAAGGACCATGAACATTTTTTTTCTAGGTGTTGCTGTAGTGCAAAATTAAGAGAGTGTAAGACTGGAGTTAGCTCACATAAATACCCTCACTAAGCTCTACCACTGCCCCATGAGAAGCTTCATGCTTGCTATGCCCTGCTGCAGTTGCTTTAAAATAGTACCCATTCATTGATTCAGAAAAGCAAATTCTGAAACTCCTTAGTAAGATGTTTAATGAGAAAGTCATTGGACAATACCTCAGGTGGAATGCCAAGATGATGTGGGGTTTCTCTGGGCTTGTGGTCTTGGCTGAGTGTCCAGGTTGCAAGCTGAGGGTCCTAAACACAGCCCATGGGAGGGATGCTCTCCTGAGGAGATGGGATAGAAAATGCTTCTTGCAGGGTGGGTTTACTTCTGTGGCTGCTGGAAAAGAATGATGACCCTGCTTGCCTAGCAGACTCATATAATAGAAGAGGTCCAGCCAGTGCTGTGTTTGCTCTGACCTGTACTTCACTCTCAAGTCTCAGGTAGAGGTAGAGATTTCCAAATGGAAGATTCCTGTTATCGAGGGTCGAGGCTGGGCCAACCACCAACCCAATGACAGACGCTCCCTGTTACCTCCTCCCCCTCCACAACAGGAAGGGAAAGGGGATAAGAGAGAGACAGAGAGACTTGTGGATTGGAAAATAAAACTAAAGCTACTTTAATAATAATAATAAAGTTAAATGAAATATATACAAATATGTACAGAACCCAATAGCAAACCCAAACCCCCCTTGATGGTAACTACGTCACCACTGATGCAGCAGCAGTAGGCCTCAGCAGCAGCTAAGTCAGGCTCAGGGCCTGGATCCTGGTACTGGATGCAGGAACTTAGGAATCATCGAAGCACAGAAGAAGGAACCAAGAAAGGAGAACAAAAAACAACTACCTAGAACAATCTAGCAAGGGGGAACTGACCCCTAGTTTATGTATTGAATGTGATGTATATGGGATGGAATACTTTAGTTGGTCAGTTTGGGGTCACCTGTCCTGGATGCTCCTCCCTTAAGGTGCAGCTTTTACCCTGCATTCCCCGACATGAGACACAAGATTTAGCAGAGACCTTGCTTTGCATACCAAATCTAAACAAATCTAAACATTAGGCCTTATCACTTCTAGAAGCTGGCAGTGCCTATGAAAACATGCTGCTAGTCTCAGAAAGTGCAGTTTCTTAGAGGAGGTTCAACTAAAAAGTAGAATCACTGAATAGAATTAGTTCTGTTCTAACCCAAACCAGGACAATTTTAAAACCATTTCCTCTTGTCCTGTTGCAACAGGACCTGCTAAAACGATTGTCCCCATCTTTCTTATAGGGTGCCCTTAAGTATTAAAAAGCTGCAATAAGGTGTCCCCTAAGGGTTCTCTTCTCCAAGCTGAACAACCCTAATTCTCTCAGGCTGTTGTCAGAGGAGAGATGTTCCAGCCCTCTGATTTTAATTGTGGTCTTCTCTAGACCAGCTCCAACAGGTCCATATCTTTCCTGTGCTGAGGACTCCAGAGCTGGACTTAGCACTGCAGGTGAGGTCTCACTAGAGCAAAGCAGACCAGCAGAATCATCTCCCTCAGCCTGTTGGCCACTCAATATCCATGCTAGTATCTCAGTTGGATTTAACTTGCATTGTCCAGGTCTGGCTTCCCTCACTGAAGGATGCATGGGCTGCAGTGATGCCATGTGTTGTCCCGCAGTTGCAGCCTCTGCCACCAGCTCCCTTGCTGCATTTAAGGCTTTATAAGCAAAAAAAATGAAAGAAAATATTACACCCACTTGCCCTGTGCTGCAGAAGGAGCTTTCCTTGCTTTCTTGCAGTTCTTCAGACTGTCCCAGTGACCACAGTCCTCTCCAAGGAAGCACTAGTCAGTCTCATCAGAGAAGTGCAAGCTTAAGAGTTTCAGTGAACAGTGACTTTGTATAAGTAGAAGAAAAATGATGCTGGAAGGGTGGTTTGGAGCAGATCAGGACTGTGAGAAATGAAATCAGGAGCTTCAATAGCCATAAAACTTATCCCTCATTTTTCTCATGTGTCATCCATATGTTTCCAGTTTGACTCCTTGAAGTATCTGGTAAAATCTTCACCTTGCAACCCTAGCTCTCCCAGTCCTTTCCAATGGCAACAACAAATGAAGCAACTATCAGCATATGCTCAGGTATGTTATAAATAAAAACAGGTATATTCCTTTTTTGGCTGTTGAAAAAAGGAGTGTTGGGGGAAGGCACTTAGAACAGGTTCTGAGCTGTGGGAATTTGGGAATAGGCATCTTCATATCTGTGGCATATACTGAAGCCATTTCCCCCAGGAGATGAGGTAGATAGGACCTGATAGACTGCAGCTTGCCATCCTGTTTTTTCTTTTATACTCAGTTTCTAAAAGCATGGTAGGACTCAAGTAGGACACCTCATGTCTTTGCTGGGGAACTCTTAGATGCAAACAGCTGGATAACTTGTCAGAGGGAGTTTTGCTCCAAGGCTGAAATTTGAATGTGGTTAAGGTACACAGAGCAAATGGCATTTAGGCATCTGCTGGCCTAATTACTTCACTTCCTAGCCTCCCCTCCACATCCCCCCAAACTGCAGTAAGTCTGGGAGACATATGAAGTGTATTCTTGTGAGGTTTTAAAATAGTTGGCAGTGAGGGAAGTGTTGGGTGAAAGATAAGGCTAGAGGTACCTTTTCTTGTGGTGTGAGCCAAAGACTATTGCAGGTTTGGAGTTCTTGGACAAAGATTTGCAAAATAGTCTGTTTTGCAACTTCCATTTTATTGTTTCCTCTGTAGACAACATGCTTAGCTGACTCGTTGCAGCATTTACCAAGAATTTGTTCTAGGACAGGATTAATTAATTAGACTGTCAACATGCTGGTTTTCCACCACAGTTTTGTTTTGTGGCTTCCCTTGGGAAAAAGGCATCTGCCCAGGGGAAAATGCTTATGCTAACAGACAGGCTGCAGTCTCCTTTTCCTCAGAAGCTACCTTTATTTTAGGGATGAAAAGAAGTTTTCAATAAATTTGCAAGGGATTTAACCTGGAACTTTTTGAAAATGGTTGTGGTTCAGAAAAATTGTGTATGCCAGCAGCAAATATCATTTCGGTTACTTTTTGTTCTGACTTGAGAGAAGATCCAGGGAGGTGACTAGAGAAAATATTTAAATTTAAAAAAAAAACCACACACACACAAAAAAACTCCTTCAAGGTTATTCATCTTTGATCAAGCTTTCAAGTGATGTGGATGAGAATAAACCAGAGCACAGGAAAAAGCAACAGTCAGCATCTGGGAGAAAGAAGGCTTTTATGGGATTGACCAGAGTCATGCATGAGAAGGCCAGCATTTCTCTTTTCATGAGTCAAAGAAGATGCTAAATGCAGGACAGAGGAAGTCTGTGAGTTTCTCTTCAGCCTTCTTTAATTCTGAAAAGAAAAACTTGCAGATTGAAGCAGAGGCAAGAAAACAGGCACCGTAGCAATGAATGGGCAGGAGCAGAGGTAAGGGACCACTAGCTGTGCCTGAAAGACAAGCATACTGTGCAGTATAGTGTGTCTGACTTCAAGGGCAGAGTGTTCATTCTACAGTTACTTCTCTTTCCTAAGCTTGAGCATGTGAGGGCTCCTGCTCAGCAAACGTTCTCCAGCTATTTGTGCCTTGACCTCAAGCTTTCCAGTGTGTCAGAGTAAGGGCCTTATGCATCATCTCTGCTTGGCCCTGTGCATACACCAACCGAGTAAGCTTCTCAGGAGAATGGTATAGCTTTATGAAGCAGTAGGAAACCAAGCCTCTGCTTTAATCCCTCCCTTTTGTGTGACTGCAGTCAAGTCAGAGAGGGATTTTCCAAACCCCCGCTTACCATGTTTTTGCAGATTGCTCCTTCCAATAATCCCACTCCTATTAAGTCTGCTTTTGTTCTCTAGCTACAAATGGAAATACCTTGCCTTTTATCTTGTATTGAGGTTCTTTGTGGTTTCAAAGTGCTCTTGCTCTGTCTGGACAGCTTCTATCAGTGTGGGTCCTCATCAGATCTAGGGCTTCCCTGTGATTTTGTTACTTTTATGTGCAACCAAGAGTGCCTTGGGTTTCTTCAGCTCTGCTGACGAGAGGGTGCAGCTTGGCATGTTTGTGAGTCATGGTCCTGCTTGCATTTGGATCTAATACTTTGGATGAATGTGTCTTTGGGGATACTGCCCTTTTTAGGCTATTGTGCTAAGGTGCCCTAAAAATGCTGTGGCTGTCTATAGATGTTGCATGCAAGTCTGGATATGTTTTTGAACCTGACAGATGCCTGGTAGCAGTTATCCCTGTGATGGGACCAGTGGAAGCTTGGAAATCTCTAATCTCTAATTCTACCAAGCTTAAACTTTGTGGAGGGGAAAGAGTGCATTTCAAAAATTGTTTGCATTAATGGGTAGCCCTGTAGAGATCAAAATTGCTGTCCTTCTCCAAATTTTCCTCTTAAAACAGGTCCTTGGCGTGATAGCAGTGACATGTAATTAACACATCTGCTGATGATACCTGAGTTTGTTACTTATTGGGTATTTGCTGGCCATTATTGTTGCTGCCACCTTTCCACTTCTATTTTTCTTGCATCTTTCCACATGTCTTGGACTATGAACATCCTTGTGCTGGGACCAATAGATGTGATTGTACATCTTCTGGCCTAAGCTTCCAGGTACCATCATCTATAGGTGGCAAATAATGGTTTCCTGTTGACCAGAGCACTGGGGGAGAAGGAAGGTGTAAGGGGGACATTAAATGTTTGCTATTCTGTTGAGTTCCTCATCCGTATCCTAGAAGCTATAGCATATCTGTCAAAAAAGCTTTATCTAACCTAAAGATGTATCCCACTTTATTTTTTCACTGCACATGCTCTTTAACCCAGCTCTTCTGAAGTCTACTCCCTTGACACATATGACTTACATTAGCTCTAATAAGAATTATCCATGCAAATCTCCCACTCAGCTAACAGTGAGGGTTCCTGGTTGACAAGCTAATCTCATCCATGTGGAGAGCTTTTTGATTAGGTGTCTTTATAGCTCAATAAAATTAAAGCTCATTAACTTAAAAAAAAAAGACAAAAAAACCCCCCACAAAACCCAACAACAACAAAACAGGTTTAATACCTTATTTGTGGATAGCAGGCCTGTCACTTGCAAGTGGTAACTGCTGCACAGTGTTTGATGGCCAGGGATAGACCTGCTGGAAGATCCTAAAGAGAACATTCAGAAATTCACGGTATCATTGCTGGCTTTTTTGCAAATGTCATCCTTTAAGGGTATGTTTGCAGGAACTTCCTGCATCTCTTGCTGCATGCAGTGACACAATGATCAGACACGGTCCTTAGGGATGTTGCATTCAATACTCAGGATGGTCTGGTGAACTCAGAACTGAAAGCAAGATTCAGAATTAGATGTAAATATTGGAAAAATATTTTCCAGGATGCAAAATAAACTGTTTAATATTAAAAAGGATGTCACAAGTCCCATCTTCTGTGGATTTTCTGTTCTTAAACACATTGGGAATTTGAGATGCCATAGAAGTTGTAAATGACCACGATCAAGCAGAAACATTGCTGGGAACTGCTTTAAGAATAATGATTTGATGTATATCAGGACCTGTATTTGTTCTACATTATTTTTTCTGCAAACCTCTGGGTATTTTTTTCTCACAGAGGAGGGATGCAGACTTGGAGCTTTAGGCTGGAATTAACTGGAATTCAGGTGTTCTGAACCCAAAATCACTCTCTTGGCAACTATTGCACAGCTATAGATGATGTGTAAAGTATTTTTTCAGACTATTCCTGCATCAGAGATTTCCTTTTAGGTGGCCTTGCAGGCACAACAGTTTCACAAGGCTAAGCAGCTCAATGCTTAACTTTCTCCCTCAATCAACACAAATGTGGAAAGAGGGTATTTCTAAGAAAAGTTGCTGGGCAGTGTCAGGCTAAAGATCCACTTATTTCCCCAACTCTAGTCAACAGTACTGGCTGAGAGATACCTCTCCATCAGGGCATGCAGGTGGACTTAGCCAGGCCATGTCCTCCTGCCATGCCCAGCACACCTGGCAGACATGCCAAGAATTCAGCCAGGTACAAGAATCACAAGCAGTGACAGTGTATGAGATGTGAAAAATGCAAAAGAAATACAACCAAACTCTTGCCACAAGCCCACCATCACATTACTGTCGAGCCTGTGTATGTGTGGTGTTATTATGGTGTTTGGCCCACCACATGCATCTGAAAAGTCTGGTCTCTGGCAAAAGAATGTTCCCAGACATGCTGCAGAGACATTGCCCATCATGTGATGTGTACGACATCTTTTTTTTCCTTTGTTCCAGAAAGAAATGTTTCCTTTGTGATCACTCGGACACATTGCAAAAAAATAAGCCCCTGCATAAGAAAGGGAGCCACTCATTAAAAAAATAAATCTGCAAGAAGTAACGTAAAATGTGAAATAAATATAAAAGAAAAATTGTACAAGAGCCAGATGCATAAAAAATCCCTATAAATTGAGGAGATTTCAGCACTGAGATGAAGTCATGCATTCAGGAAGACTGCAGTGTCTTGAGGAATGATGCAGCCCAACTTGGAGCCCACACATAGCTTTCCTTCCCACTGTCACAGCAACACAACAGGCTAAGTAAAGCCTTCCCCCCAAAATAAAGAATTCCCCAACCTGAACCCTTCATCTCTCATCTTGGCTGCCCATAATATGCAGGTCAAGGGATAAAGCTAGATGTGGTCAGGCAGGAGGGGGAATGCAAAGCTAGGCAAGCAGGGCTGTCCTGATAGTTCTTCTGAGAAAGATAAAGAGCAGTTCAAGGTTTTTGCATTGTTTTTTGCCACAGTGCTTACCATGGCTAATTAAGATTACAGCTCTGATTATGACCCTGCAGCTTTGACCATACAGTGCAGAGAAAGACTCTACGTGCTTTGCACCCCCATCTCCTTTCCAGCAGAGATATCCCTTTCTAGGTGCCAAGAAGAGACCTTGGTGGTCTGTTGGCATCCCTGGGAATTCCTCTATGCCCACACCTGGTCTAGGGAATCCTGCTGTGGCAGGGGGGTTGGACTAGATGATCTTTCGAGGTCCCTTCCAACTCCTAATATTCTGTGATTCTGTGAACACCAAGGCTTTGACCCAGGCCAAGGTATGTTTACTGAACCACTGCAGATGTTTTTCATACGGAAGGTTTAATTCTTTTATGTTTCTGTATATGTTGTGTCACTTCACTTATGGAAAAGCCAAATGTAGCTCCCACAACCATAAAGGGTTTCAGAGACGGCTATGGAACTGCTGGGTCAAGCCTTGACCAACAAGCCACCAAGGCCACAGTAATCTGGCAGAGATGGTGTCAAGTGGTGAGAACACAGTGACAACAGCAAAAAGTACCATCTGGTTGTTTGTCACCCACTTCCTCATGGTGATATAAATTTCTCCATCTTAATAAAATCCCAAATTTCGTCACAGAAATCCTTCCAGCCCCAGGTCAGAGGGCTATGCATTGTTTGCTTTGATTCTGTTTGTGGTTTTGTTATGGTAGAGGCTCACTGCCTCCTCAGAGGTCTGGCTCAATGGTCTTCACATTTTTCAAAACCACTTGACCTTAGCTGTAGTTAATCTGTGAGGCAAGGCTGATTAACAGCAGGCCTCACAACCGCTGTCCTCAATCAGTGATGAACAGGAACAGCAAGCTCTCCTCTCAGTCTGCAAGGGGAATTAATGCCCAGCAAAACCATGAGGTTTGTGGGAAAAGGAAGCTGATGCAACACCATTATCTATTAGGAATAGATTTTTTTCCCAGAAATAGCCGAACACTTAGGCAGCTCAGCAGCTGCTCAATCCTTCTGGTGTAGTGAAATTTTCCAGCCTCAAAATCAGCTAAAACAGCTCTTTTAGGAGTTGTCTTGGTATTTCTGAATGACACGTAACAAAAGCCACTTTGGTTCAGAAGAATTTCAGCCTTCTGTATGACTGCAGTGCTCATATAGGAAGAAACCTCTATGAATTACAAGATGAAAGGAAATGTGAAGAAGCTCAAGGGTGTTCATGGCACTTTTGGTGTGTGAAGGCAACCAAAACCCCACTATTGCGTATTAATCCTTACCTGTATCTGATGAATGGTGTTACACTAGATATAATTTTAAAAAAATTATCTTAATGGTTGAGTTTTTATCCCAACTCACCTATACGTCACAAGCAGAAATGCTGATGCATTGTACTAGTTACTGATATGCTGATGCATGAAATAGTCATTGCTGCTGCACCCTTACTGCAAGATCTGTATTGTCTATCTTGATCAATATGGTATCAAAAACAGTAAGTGATCAGCTTTACTTCAGTTTACGTTTACATCCCAGGTCATTCTGAATGGTCTGGGTTACCAGCGAGAGGACAAGAGGAAATGGTCTCAAGTTGCATCAGGGCACATTTAGATTGGGTGTTTGGAAAATTTCTTCATAGAAAGAGTTTTTAGGCATTGGAACATGCTGTCCAAGGAAGTGGGGGAGTCACCCTCCCTGGAGGTGTTTAAAAAACATAGATGTGGTACTTAGGGACATTGTTTAGTGGGCATGGTTGTGATAGGTCAATAATTGGACCTGATGATCTTGTAGGTCTTTTCCAACCTTAATAATTCTGTGATTCTGTGAATGATGTTTCTATGTGCCTAAAAAAGTCCCTGTTCAGGAAGGACTGAAGCACATGTTTAACTCTAAAGTTGTGTGGTGAACCCTTTTCAGTTACAGATGCATCCTAAACAGCAGGAAATGTCAGCAGTGTTAGACAAGGGCCAAGATAACTGGTGTGTTGAACAAACTTCATCTTGGAGTGAAGCTGATAACACTGCTGTGGTAATGACCTTCCTGAATATACCTACCTTTTAGATGGTACAGCTGGTCCTGGGCCTTTTTTTCACTGCCTGTTTAGCTACAGGGCTGTAGATTTTTCTACTGGTATTGTTCTTGAAATGCTATGACTTTATTCACTCAGACCTGATGTTATGAATCTTTGTTGCTTTGGGGGGGTAGGAAGTTGGTTTCTATCCCCTGGATGCTATTCAGAAAAATCACAGACTGTCTGATTCTTTTTGTTCTTTTTTTTTCAGTCCTAAAATACTGAGAGTAATGAATGTGCTAAACCTCACACCACCAGAAATCCAAGGAGACAGAATGTTGATTTATAAAAACACAAACTGCCCCCAGAATTCATGCATCATTAGAAAGCTAAACCACAGCCACAGAAATCAACCCCTTCAGTTTTGACATAAGCTCAAAGCATAGGGAAGGATGGATGGACACAAAGCCACTCTGTGAGGAGGTCCATGGAGCCAAGGCACTGCTGAATTTCTGCAGCATGAAAAACCCAGGAGGTGAACCAATCCTATGGAGAACAGGAAAGGTAATTAAGAAGAAAAAAAAAAAAAAAAAGGAAATCTCCATTTTTTGTCACTGATGTTTGCACAGATTATTTAGGGGAAAGGGAAAGAGGATGATGAATGAAGGGCAAACATCAGCTCTGCTACAGTCTGCCTGGAGCCCTTAAGCACTTTCCTGGGGAGCTGCTGGATCGCATGCTGGATTCCACCTTGAACCAGCACCTGCCTGTTTTGAGGGATAGTGGGAGTTCACTCTCAGATCAGTCTCCTAGCGCGCCTTTGCACCTTCATTAAGCAGTCACTTACTGAGTTTAAATAACACAAAAAGGAGGATGCTGTTTGCATGTGCTCTGGGCTGCCACTAATTTTCCCTCCCCTGAAATCAATCTGTGTTCAAGCACAAGCAGAAGGATTTTATCTGGCTATGATTCTGCAACTTGATTCAGATCAATTAAGCTTTTAAAAAATACAGCTCTTCCTGCCACTTCCATTTGTTAGTGGTAGAAGATTATGTATGGTAATTAGGGAACTAACAAAGCCTAAGCAAATATCCCTTTTCTTGTGCTTAATGAAGTTTTTTGATGTGTTTTCAAAAGGATCTGCTACAAAAGGAAGAGCAGCACCTGCTGAATGTGGCAGCAAGACAAAAGGGGTGGCAGAAGAAATAAAACAAGAGCTCCCAAAGCCGTATCTGGTTCAGACAGCTTCAGCCACAGCCCCTCACAACACTGTTGGTTTTGTCTTGGGAGCCTGAAACCTTGAACAGACTGTAAAGCTGTCTGGATGGTAAAGATGTCAGGTGCTGTAGGATTACAGCAGATTCTTCTTCCTAGTTTATATAAAGATGAAAGGAGACAATAGACACACACACATGCATATCAAAAGAGAAGAAGATTGCATTCAATGGCCAGTATGGGCTGCTACTTTCTTTGCTTTGCAAAGTAAACCAAGGTAAAGTTAAGGTTTAATGACCCTAAGAGCAATAAAATAAGTAGGACTTACTCTCTGTTAGAAACGGCAGCTAAAATAGTATTAGACCTTCCTAAGGGAACAATCCCTTCTTTTCTTCCACTGTTTTTATTTTGATTTTTGTTTCACCAGACTTAGTGGGATTTTATAATTTTATTGATGAAAAAATGGACTTCTCTGCTCTTCAGTAAACCCACAAAAAAAAAATTGAAACCCAACATTTCTGTGAAAACTGTCCAGGGACAGGATGGGAGGGAGAAAGAAGACGGGTTTTTATTAGATGTTGTGAATAAGAAAATTTTACCCTCTCTTTTCAAACGTAGATCCTGTGGTCTCCCTCTTGATAGGGAGCAGTGTTAATATAGCTTTTTCCTTTTCTCAGCTTGATCATCTTCCTTAACCTGGCAGGATTGCTCTGGCAAATACTCAGGATGAGAGATCCAGGGTTTGCTTGACTCACAGGGAGCATTTAGACCAAAGTGAAGCACTTTGAGAAAGCCACCCACAAGGAATGCAGTTCATTGGGATTTGCAGTATATGCAGAAAATCTGAGCAGGTCCTTGAGCCAGTTTGTCAATGTGGCCTGTTGATGAAATCTCTACCTACATCTTTTAAGGTCTAGATGATCTTTTAAAGGACATATGCTAACAGGTTTGCAAAGGAAAAGGACAAAGGCATGCTGAGCATGCTTTTTCACATGGTGACTGGTGACTGCTCCAGTGACACTGGTAATGCTCTGTCCCAACTGAGTGTGGTCTTGTGATTTATGGTCCTAAACATGCCTGGTGTTGAGGGAGGAAGGCCAGCTGCTAGCTCATGGGATAACCACACAAAAAGGGCCAAAGTGATGAGTTTGTGTCCAGCAACTTTACAGTGTGGTTGTTTTCCAGATGTTTGTAAAGTGCCTAGTACAGCCCCCAGCATTGCAACATGAGGTAAAAAGGCAGATGTAGTGATGAGGTCTGGCTGCCTAGGGCAGACAGGCATGTCCTGCTGCTTGCAGGCCAGTGACACAGATTACACTGCTGCTTGACTCTTCTCCTTCTTGCCTCTTGTTCCACAGGGTTCTGCTGGGACAGACAGAAGGATGAGAAAACAAATTATATTAAATTTGTTCTGCTGAAAACTTTCTGATTGCAAAACAACCAGATGAATGCAGAGCCAAGCTGCAGGAGCAGCAAACTACTCTGTGCCTTGGCAAACTACTCTGTGCCTTATGTAGACTCAGGAAGCTTAAAATCCCTAGGTGTTGCGAAAGAGATGCCCTGGCATTCTTCAGCAGGCAAACTACATCTTCCTTGATTCCCCTTACACTAGCTTTTACTTCCTGAAATGCTTTGGTCCAGCTCTCCTCCAGCAAAGGTCTCATGTCTTGTTCAAGAAAAGGATGCAAGTTTCTGTCCTTAACTGTGAAGTTGATGGTCTGGGTGGCTGTAGGCAGCTCCAGTCATCTCTGCATCTCTGCATCTGTATAGGGAAACCATCACCTCTCCAGTGCAGCTGGAGGCTGGCTGCTTGGAAAGCCCATGGCTCACAGGCAGAAGGTGATGGCAAGCTGTAGAGCACTGTTGTTTACAGGCACACATCTCTTCCTTTCACACTGTTTACGGTAGAGCTATTCCATGCTTGCAAAGTGAAGGCAGGATGCTCAGAGCTGTCAGCACACAAAGTACCCAAACTCATCAATCAATCCTCACGAGTCCCAAACACAAGAATAAAATATCTCAGACAAACTCAATTTTCCAGTTTTGAAACAAGGACCCTTTTTTACTTTTTCATTTTGCCGTTTTAAGTCTAAGATTTAGTGCTAAAATGACAGGCTTAACTTGTAAAGTAACTGGCAAATCTTGAAAGAATTGTGGTTTTCTCCTTCCCAAAGGACATTGCAAGTGACATGGTATTTCACTTTAGTGATAGATGGTACTTGCAGGCAAGTATTCAGATATCTAAGTACTAACGCAGCCACAGGTCTGGTTCCTATCAATAATACATTTTGTCACACAGAAATTGAAACAGCATGGATACCACACATAGAAATGAAAGGGAGAATTATACATAAAATTAATTTTCCCCGTAAAGGCACGTAGTTTCAGCTGTCTCAGTTCGCAGGAGAGTCAGTGGATGTTCATTTCCTGGGGATTGCCTGCCCCTAAGTCTTACCTTTGATTTTGGGTACCAGTGAACAAAGTCTTCCAAAGCAGCATATGGGAGGAACCATGCAATTGCAAGGATATTAGAAAAAAAAAAAAAAAGCCAAACAAAACAAACCAAAAACACATAAAAACCCAAAACACCAGCTCTCTGCGTCAGGAAGCTGAACTAATGCAGCTGATTTGATTGAGACTTTTTTAAATCAAAGCCTGGAACCAAGACGAGTAATGAGATGTGACAGCAGGCAAGTATCAGTGCCCTTGAGTGGCCAGAGAAAATATTTCACCCAGCTCAAGGTACCATTGAGATCTTCCTTGCCAAGCAAGGAAGAGCAGTAACAGGAGTTAATGGCCTGGTAGCTATCCTTTAGGCAGTGGAAAAGTGGTAACGGCTCCTCATCACAAAGGGTACTAACAGGTTCTAGGACTAGTCTAAGCTCCCTCCCTTTTCAAGTCTTTCTGGAGTCCATAAATTAAGAGTACTTTTAATTATCAGCCAAAATGCACTGAAATTCTCTATTCTCAGACAAAGTAGTTATTTCCTGAATAAACGCATCTGAAAGACACAAACAATGTCTGCTCTGTGTACAAAAATCCAAGGGGTGCATTCTATTGTACTGGACTTAGCTGAAGTCCCAGCCAACCAGCACTTCCAGGATGAGCATCCAATCAAGATCAGATATTTTGCTAGGGAAACTTTTTGTTTTCTCCATGTATCAAAAGAAGTTGGGAGACCTCAGAGAAGAGCTGTCATTTGGGGAATGCCTTAGGTCGAAACTGCAGTGAAGTTATTCTGAGTCCTCCCAAGAGGTCCTTGGAAAGCCCCATCCTAACAGCAGAATATTGGCTATTCTTCCCTAAGGGAAGGGAGGTCCAAATCATTCCAGAAATGGCCATAGGTAGGAAGGACCATAGGTAGGAAGAGATAACTCACAGTAAAAGGCATATAAAGGCAACACTGTGCTCCTTTGGAAGGCTCTTGTATCACCTTGCAGTTCTCGTGTCCTAAAATCACCTTCCATTTTCTCACTCAAATTACTTCATGGCCCATGGTCTTCCTCTGTGTTAAATATTGATTCCTCTGTGGGATCACAAGTCTGATGTGATGTGTCCTCATTGTGCCTTCAGTGTGCCTGAAGAAATGAGCTTTCAAGGAATTTTGGATGAGCTCCTGGAACCCACGTGGATTTTGTGAATAGATTTCTGGGCACACCAAAAAGTAGACCATCTGGTACAAGGAACTGTTGAGTCAGGCAATGAGGGATTCCATGGCTTTAGGGAACATCAAAGGCTTTGTACATTGACAAGTTGGAGCTCAGCATCTGAGTGGGTCAAGTCCTAAGCAACTTGATAGGTAACATAAACGGTATCTGAAACACATCTTTTTTGCCTGGTCAGGAGTGCTCTGCCTTTATACAGACAACTATAGAACAGACATTGACAAGCTCCATTACATCATCTCACCCAGTTGCCTTCCAAAACATGTTTGGCTTTGGTGATCTGTTTGCAGGTTTTCCACTGCTCAGTCTTATTCCACTTTGCTGGTAACAGGAGATTTCTTAGAGCAGTAACTGAATACTCTTTCTTTGCTTGGAAGACTAGAACTGTGTTATCATTTCCCCTGTCATGATTCCCAAAAAGGCTCGCTTTCATCTGTGACACAGAAACGTCCTTCATTAATAAAAGGCATTTGGATTAAGAGCTGGCTGGAAAGTAGTATTCACCAATAAAAATGTAGCATTGCATTTTCAATGAAATTTGTTTCCTTAATGAACAACAAATCTGTTACACAAGGAAGCAAAACTTGATTTGACAAAATATGGGACTTAAGAGTGTTAACTGGACCTATTAATGACATATGTGGCTGGTATTTGCGCACCTTCTCTTAATTAACAAAGCATGTTTCAAGATATGTCATCCTTCCTAAATCTTTGAACATCTCCTTTTTTCTTTCTTTGTGACATATTTAGAAAAAAATTCTTAAACACTTTCAAGTTTATAAATTTAATTTCCTAGTGCAGTCACCTTGTGGCTTCTCTGGGTCTGAGGCTTTTCCGCCATCAGTATGGAAGCAATAGCTGCTAAGGAACATTTATAAGCCCTATGAGATGGTTTCCCTTCTCACAAAGAGATTCCAAGGGGACCAGAGCCAAGATGAGTTGCTCTGTTCTGTGGTTATGACAGGGGAAAAAAAAAAAAAAATAGAAGAGGAAAGAAGACAAAAACATTAGGTAAGCCAGCAGCTATAGTCCTGATTTTGAGAAGAATAAATTTAAGCTGGTTTCCTGCTATGCACTTTCTAGACAACCTTGTGTCAGGTTCTTCAAATCTGCCATCGCTTCCCCACCTTGGAGTGGTTGCTGTTCAGCAGGCAAAGAGAGCTGATGAGGTAAAAACCAGTAAGTTCCATATAGTGCTTCCACAATCCCACTTGCCCCCTCTCACTGGACCGTAAAGGTCAAAACCCAGTTCCAGACTTCTTTTAACTACACATTGGGTTTTTTTCTGTCTGGCTCTGCAAATACAACAGTCTATGTCTAGGGCTAGATAACACCAGGCATTTTGTTGGCCTTATAGCTCACCTCTGAAAGCTAGCCAAGTGAAAAACAGCCAATAATGCCTTTTTTAATTAGCTTAAGTCAGTATTTTTAGCATTTTTATTTAAAACAAAAGCTCAAAAATCAGAGCAGGTAGTAACAAATTTCACCATCAAGTAAATTATTATAGCCATGTTGTAAACTACAGGGACCTGTGGAACAGAGTTGGAATGAATTCTGTGCCAGAGCTGGAATGAGGATCCCTGGGCTTGCCTTTAGGAAAGAGTAAACTGGGTACTGCTTTAAAAAAAAACAACAACTAGCATGGAACAAATTAAAAAGGGAAGCAGCAAACTCCTCTGGGATTCCATAATAATTTAAACATTCCTCTGGGACATCTGAAGTTTGGAGGAAAAGGGGGGAGAGTGTAAAAAAAATGTTTCTAACTTATGAGGAATGTTAACAATAAAAAGCAACCCATATGGGTGTGCCATACCCTGAATTAGTCAGAAAGCAGATGTGTATATCTGCAACCTCAACTTTTCCACCTTGTTTTCTTTTTTGTTTCTTTCCTCCCTCTCCTTCCTCTCCCTCACTTTTACAGCAGTTACACCTGCGTGATGGAAGGACCAGGGAGGTTGCTGCAAACCTTAAAGCATTTGGTGTGTTAGGTCAGAGTACTGAACAATAGCACCATAAATCAGTTTGGGATTGGAGTAGAGGGAGGGGGCTAATCCAAAAATAAACCATGTGTGAGTTTTATTTAGCTCTGTTGTTTCTGAAGGGAGTTCACAACAGGGTAGAAATAACTCAGTTTTGGAGGGTTTGTCTCTTTATCTCCCCTCTTCAGCATCATCAGTTATGGGTCATATCCATAAGGTGCACAGGGTTGGCACCTGGAATTGTCCCTTTCCTTTCTGTGTTGCTTAAACAACAAGCAGAGGATCCACTGGGAAATGCCAAGGGACCCTGCTGTCAACAAGAACCGTCTACTTTGGCCCAGACTGGTGCTTAGTTGGCTACTTAATATGGAAATTGTTTTGTCTCCACGCAAGGAGGGATGTCATCTGCTGAAAGGTCTAAAAAAGCCAGCAGGAGCCAGGAAACTGAATCCCTCTTGCCTGCGAGCTTTTAATGTACCCTTGGCTAGCAGCTTGGGCAGGATGCAATGGGCATTTGTTGCATGCAAGCATGTGTATATGTTTGGGATAAGCTGAAGAGTCTTCTCAGCCTTTAACACCAAAATGAAGAATGCTAGGTTTTGGTTTATTAACGGAAGGAAAAGGGAAGAAATAAAAAACCACAACTGTCCAAAGCCCAAGCGTGACATAAGGAGCCTTGAGGCAACTTTCATCATGTTTCTAATGTGGTTTCCTTCATCTCCCTGGGCTCGCCTGTTTGCTACAGCAGACTGCATTTAGATGATGTATTTACCAGATCAACAGAAGGATGCTCTCCCGACATCAGATCCCCTACTCCATAACTGAACCTAACAACAATAATAACAAAAAGATACAATTTATTCTTTAAAAATAGAACTCTGCAGCACAGTGTCATTTTGTCCTAATTTGCTAATTCCAAAAAAACATTTGGCCTCATTATTTGTCTCTGAAGAGACTGGAGATTAGCAGTGGTTTGATCCCTAAGAGACATCTCAAGGTCTCAGAAGCGTGAAATTTCAATTTCAGCTTCAGAGGACTGCATATCTGCCTCAAAAAGAAAAAAAAGTGCCTTCTCATGCTGGAACAATGTTGATGCTTTCCAGGTCAGGATTTGACTGAAAATAAATATTGCAGAACTATCTTTCCCAGCATTACCTAGGACCCCTTTGTTCCCATTTATATTATGTGTAGCATGCAGCCACTACGAAGCTCTCCCTGCAGAGGCTGATATGCATGTAAATGTTTTTTTGGCTGATATGGATATGCATGCAAACTATTTTTCCTTTTCTCCTCATGTCATGGTTTAAACCCAGTCAGCAGCTGAGACTTACAAAAGCTGCTTACACACTTCCCCCAACTTGGGGGAGGGAAGGAGAAATGGGAGCAAAAATGCCAAAGCGCTGTGGGCTGAGATAAGGAAAAGTTTAATAGAATAACAGAGAGCAAAGAAAACAACTGGCTTAAGCAAGAAAACTAAACTAGTAATATACATATACACAGAGTATATACAACCTGACAGCTCTAAGGCAGCTTGTGAGCAAACTGCTGCCCAGCCACTGCCAACACTTCCCAATTTCTCCCATGCCTTGGCTCCTGCACCAGCAGCAGGCATGCCGGAGGGCAGGGGTTCCTGAAACAGATTCTCCCCGAGGGGCTTGCTGGTTCCTGGCTGCTGTTTTCTCCTCTGTGCCCACACTCAGGCCTATGCCTTGCCCTGGCTCAGCTCCAGCTACCCCCACCCCATGCCCCACCAGCATGGCATTAGTATGATACGGAATGCCCCTTGGTTGAATTGGGTGTCTGTCCCGGGTGTGGCCACTCACAGCTTCTTGTGCAAAGTTAACCCTATCCTAGCTGAACCCAGGACACCTCATTAAGAAACAGTGATTCATTTGCAAACTATGTAGATGCCACACAAGGGAAGAAACAGGGAGCAGTAGCTGTAATCTTACAGATAGACTGTTCTTTACACTTTGCTGGCATAAATCTCTAATGATGTTTATAAAATTGCGGCCTAGCAACTTTCAAACCAGTCCTATGGAATAATAGTACCTCAGGCTTCCCTTTCAGAAGCCTCTGTCAGTTGTAAAGAAGTTTCCGAGCATTACCTTAATTTTGCAGATGGGAAAAGAGTTACAGAGATGGGGAGCAGAGTGCACAAAAAACCCAGTCTGAAACTTGAACCAAGGTCAAAAAGCAGATCACACATCACAGGAGTTAAATGAGGCTCCCAACGGCTCAGGATGGAATTCTTTTTCATTAAAGCCCAGCAGGGTCCTTATGTGTAGCAGCAGCCCTCTTCTCCCATCACAAGATGTCAAATGGAAGGAAGTTGAGCTGCCAGAGTTCCAGCAGAGCTTGCCAGTGTCTGTGGTCTAGGTGGTTCATTTTTAGCTCATGGTGGTAAGGGATTCAATAGGTTATGTCCAGAGTCTGATGGTTTTCAAATATAAGATTTCATTTCCAATGGACTCTCCATGATCTGATGGAGCTGGGCTGAAACAAGGAGCTTTGTTTCTGCAGAAAGTAAAGGGAACATCTTTCCATGGTGATTTCTTTTCAAGGCTACATCAAACCAGATATCAGTTGATCTGTCCAGACTGCAAGACATGGGCATAAATTTTTGCCAGACTTCCAAAGCCATGAGTGGCCTCAGCTTGGTAGATAAAGCCCCAGAGGATGTGGTGGGGGACACATTCAGAAGGCCAGACAAATATGCATATGAACAACCTCTGTCACTTGGATTAGACAGTTCAGATGTGTACTTCCCCATGTGTTTTAACAGAGAGACTATTATTCAAGTATGGAAGGAAGAGGAGGAACAGGGCATACTAGGTTCTAATTTAGACTGTTGCACTCAGCATTGGACAGTTCTGCCTTTGGAAGATCTCCAAAACAGGTGTTTGTCCTCTTTGCAAAGCACCAGCTGTGCTTTGCAAAGTTGATGGCTTAACTGAAGTTTATGATGACTTCACCTAAGTTAACATTTCATCCAAGATCTGTTCATCCCAGCTTGCTTAGTCCTTAACCTTGCAGCTAGAAAGCCTTGCCTGTACTTTTTGAAGTGAGGAGTGCCAGATAGGCCAGTAAGTAGAAGTATTTTCATTTTTGTGTATGTAGGAGTTGGTAGGTTTGGTGTCACCTACTTCTCTTTCTCCCAAGGGTGCCTGAGCAAGGAGCTAACCCTAAGCCGCTACTCTACCTCATCTCTGAACTGATGAACCGCTGAGCACCTCCTGCTCCACCACATTCCCCACTCCCCCGCCCTTGCTTTGCTAAGGAGGTCTTCTATTTACAGCTGTCAACTTGGCTGACCCTTTGCAGCTCTGTCCCACACCAACCGGCCTTCCCAAGACATCACAGCTCCACTCCAGGATCTCTCTTCCCCCTGGGTACTCCTGGCAAGCACAAGATAGTGTCTTCTGTAGTGCCTTTGTGCTCAAAGCAAACCACAACAAGCAATTGATGAAACAATGGCAGACAAGTACAGGGTGTCCCAGAAGTTAGCTTTGATGAGATTTTGAAAGTGAAGTAAAGCGAATATCCAGAGAAAACAAAACAGTTGTCCATCTGCCTGAGCCTGCATAAACAGTCACCAAGGCAGGAAAATGCACCACCAGCTTAGAGTACAACTGGACCTCCTTAACCCCCAAAAAAGACACACTCAAGGGTGCCAAAAACCACAAGGAAAGCTCTGAAGGTCCAACAACCATGCCAGTACGGGGCATGTACCATTTTAATGTAATGGAGTGACCTGCAAAACGAGGACAGCGCAGCTGTAATGGTGACTGCAATGATGAACACACTGTCAGACAGGGGAAGTCTGCCTGCTGCCGAGACAAAAGTGTTGGAATTTCCAGGCACATTTGTCCTGTGTGAAGGTGATCACCTGCAATAAATAAAACAGTGTCATTGTTTTTTACATAGAAAGCAGATTATGATGTATGGGGTGTCAACTGTCCAAGTGTTGGAAATGCCATTATGGAAATGCTCATAAAAGTTTGGAAGGATTGGAAAACTGTGCCTGTGGTTGCTATCTGCCTTCAAAGCCCCTTCCTTTTGCATACTGGATCTGTTCTGCTATAAAACATCTCAAGGAATACCTTGATGACTGAATAAGAAAGCATGATGCTAGTAAACACAGAGGTTGATGTGCAGACTCCATGTCTGCTGCTGTTGCTCACAGGAGCTGAACCAGCAGCTTCCAAAGGTGGATAACCATAAACTCCAGATGCAGACCTGAGGAAAAAAAAAAAAAAAAAAAAAGCACTACAAATGTTGGCATGAAGCAGAAAAACTAGTGGAGCAAAGACTTGTGCTCTGGTACTTGGAGAAAGTTTCAGTAGCCCAACTCCACTCTTCTCTCCCACCTCAGGCAATGCTCCAAATGCTATGACAGCCCCTGCTTCTCCTCCTTGTGAGTGTTTGTGGGGCTGTGCTCTGCTCTATGCCATTGCCTGGGAGCCTCACTGGGCTGTGAAGTCCTAGTCTGAGCTCTCCTGCCTGCCTGAGCAAGCACGGATATATTGCCCAATCCTTACCTTGCACATTTCTGCATGATGACATAAAACAAAGCCCAGCATTTTGTTGCAAGGTCAGACAGCATGCAGGCGGGACAGGAGACCGACCGGTTGAACAGGGAGCTCTGGCTGGCACTCAGGGAGAAAAGGAAAGTTTATAGACTCTGGAAGAAGGGGCAGGCCACCCAGGAGGAACACAAAATAGTTGTGAGGCTCTGCAGGGAGGGTATTAGAAAATCCAAAGATCAGTTAGAAATTAATCTGGCCTCTGAGGTTAAGAATGATAGGAAAAGTTTTTTTAAATATATTAATAGCAAAAGGAGGCCAAATGAAACCCTCCATCCCCTAATGGATGCGCGAGAGGAGTTAGTGACAAAGGACGAGGATAAGGCTGAGGTGCTTAATGCATTCTTTGCCTCAGTCTTTAATAATAAGGCTGTTGTTTCAAAGGATATTCATTCCCCTAATCTGGGGAATATGGTTAGGGAAAGGTGTGACTTCCCCCTAGTCCAAGAGGAGATGGTCAGTGACCTGCTGCATCACTTGGATGAGCACAAATCCATGGGGCCAGATGGGCTGCACCCAAG
>VWZX01006287.1:249660-344508 GCA_013399015.1 Galbula dea
TCAGGGGTCTGGAAAACAGGTCTTATGAGGAGAGGCTTAGGGAGCTGGGGTTGTTTAGCCTGGAGAAGAGGAGGCTGAGGGGAGACCTTATCGCTCTCTTCAGCTACTTGAAAGGCCATTCTAGGGAGCTGGGTGTTGGCCTCTTCTCCCTTGTGACTAGTGACAGGACTAGAAGGAATGGGCTTAAGCTGAGCCAGGGTAGGTTTAGATTAGATAATTAGGAAGAATTTCTTTACTGAAAGAGTGGTTAGATATTGGAATAGGCTGCCCAGGGAGGTGGTGGAGTCACCATCCCTGGAGGTTTTTAAGAAGAGGATAGATGTGTTTCTTCAGGGGATGATTTAGGGGTAAGAGTAGTGTAGAGCTATCGGTTGGACTAGATGATCTTGAGGATCCTTTCCAACCGTAATGATTCTGTGATTCTGTGATAATCATCATTAGACCTTGTTTTGTAGCTCCTTTTGCAGTTTCTGTTCTGAGTTTTTGAGGACCTAAGTGTTACCCCAGCTCTGCCAGCAATGACAGTGACTGTCACATTAACAGACACAGTTTTATGAGTACACTCATGGGAATAACACAGTAAGTGCTGTGCCCCTGTGTGTTTTTCAGACTACTTTAAATCATGCTTCTGGAGTCAAATGATCCCTGAAATTGCCTACTACAAGACCAGCTTTCAGAGGTTTTTGTTTTGTTTTTCTCTAAACACAGTTCTAGCATCCTGACATTCAAACTTTGCCTGTAATCAAGTGAGTGCCTTTTCTACCTCACCAGCCAATCTGAGCCTTCAAAATGTGCAATTCAAATGCCTGATTAAGGCCTTCATGGCTGAATTCTGGGCTCCCAGTTCAAACGTGGAATACTGTCTATAAAACTTTTTATATAATCTGCAGTAATATTAGAATCATATTCCCTTGACCATCCTTAGAAAAACAGTTCTTGACACACTACTGGGATAAAAGAAGGGAAACACATGGTATCAGTAAAAACAAAGTTAACATACCATTCCAAGCAATAACATTACACTATATAGTGTAGCAACAAGCCAAGAAGTAATAATTATTAGGAGTAAGTAGAATCAAGAATTGCCCCCAGTGTTGCATTACTCTCCTTTCAGTGGAAGAACCTCAGGTACACAGTATATAATAACCAGTCCCATTGTCAATATAAAAAGGTTGATACAACCTTATTCAAAATCTCTCTTTTCCCTATTAAGCAGAGCACAGCAGTGAGTTGTGCCAGGGCTGCTGAGTGGTTTGAATGTGTCTGTAAGGTCAAGACTAACGGATCTGTTGCTTTTCACTTGGTATTTTCTTGTGATGTAAGTCCTCATTGGTTGGCTGAGGATCTGTTGCCTCTTCCCTGTTGACTCTGGGTGGGTTGTCCTGCTCCTTTGCTGTCTTCGTCCACCAGGACCAGCATGTGGAGCAGGAGATGAGTATCACCATGCCCTTCAAGAAAGGATGTTTGTCTTCACTGAGGTTCAGATAATATGCCCAGGACACTTCACCTGGAACTAGAGGTGGGAATGAGAAGTGCTTGACCTTCTCTCCTGGCATGCAACAGTGAACATCTGTGTTGCCCCTCTCCCACCAGCATTTGCCCAGTTCGCTCAATTCCTCCCCTACCCTTCAGCCCTGCCTGGAAAGACTGCCATCTTCAACTGGTCACCCTTCAGACCTATTGCCCATCTCTATGGAGAATAGTCCAACAAGCCCCTCTGTGAGCTCCCAGAGCCGGGGATACAGAGCCCTGCTCTAGCAAGGCAAACAGATTCAGCCAGCCTCCAATTTCCCACTCTCCCCTCCCTTCCCTCTTCCCCTGCCATGAATCATGATTTCCCCTAAGCCTCCTAGCTGCAAAAGGGGATGATCCTGCTGTGCTGGCCCATTCTCCAGCACAGCCTCCCTCTGGGAAATTAAATGGTGGTCGTGCGCCTCACCCCTGCTCTCCAGGGCCAAGGAGTGCCCCAAAACACCCTCTTCTTCCATAGCCATGACGTATAACAGAGGTTTCTCCTCCCTTCTTACCTGCCCACATCCAACCTTGCTCTGGTTTACCTCTTTTTAAGCTCTGATGAAGTTTTTGAAAAAGAAGAGTGAGGTTGGGTGGTGGGTGGTTGATTGAAGCTGACACAAACACCAGGAACGCAGGGTCAAGTTTTGCAGGGTACAGCTTCAACCGTTTGGCAACTGCCCTCCTCCATCATTCCCCTCCTGATTTGAGCCATGAAAAACAACTTCAAGTCAATAAACATGAACAAAAGCTTGGACACATCTTCAAAGTGGTGAGTTATGTTGAAAATATGTTTTGGAGCACTTTGAATGTTCCTGTAAACTGGAGGGAAATGATTGTTCATGGTGCTTTGGCATTTAAAGAGAGTTTATAAATAACCGCCACAGGTCTGCGTGAGTTAGTTTTGCCATGAGAAAAGATGCAATAGAACAAGGAGGGAGAGGAAGAAAAGAGGAGAAAGGCCTAAGAGGAGAAAGAGATAAAAATCAGATCCAAAACTTGGAGAATGCCATGAATATTGAAAGTTAAAACTTAGCTGCTGGATGCAACATCACTCCCCATGCCCAATGTGAGCTAGCCTTTGGGAAAGTGTCTTCTCTTGGTGCCTGACCATGGGGCTGGTGGAGTGCAGCATGGATGTGAATGCTGGCCTCTGCACTGCCATTGCTACATGGAAGGAAGCATACGGTTCCCATTGGTTTCCAAAAGTGAAAACATGTGCTGGAATCCCAGCCAGACGTGCTTCTTGTTATTTTAATGAGAAAGTCCATAATTAGTGGCAAAAAATAAAAAGAAGCTACACTGCAAGTGAAAGAAAAACCTTCTCTCTCCTTTCCAGCACATGATAGACGCATCAAAGAGATGTGGTGTTTTTACAAAGGTACATTACTTGACAGGCTATGATATTCCTTAATCTGTTTGCTTGAGGGAATTAAAAAGAAACATAGAAAAAAGCACCCAAATAAAAATGACAGATTTTTTTAACTTAAACTGTCCTTGTCTTAAACAGGCAATGCACTCCCCACCTGTAATTCATTTGTCAGCAGTTAAACATCATTACAACATTAACAGCCAATCTGAATGCAGAAGAGCTGGGCTTTGTACAGCTATAAACTACAGGACATCAAACTGTACTTTATGGAGTAGGGGCCAGACAGAAGTGACCCCTTCTAAACTTTTACAATTCTCTGCATTCTTCTGATTATAGTAAAGATTTATTAGAACTTTGATATATATATGTATATAAAAAAAAGAGTATTTTATGAAAAACATTTCATCCCAGTGTTTTAGTGAAACAGGAGAGAGAAGAAATACTGCAAGACATCTTAAGCTGGTAGATTTTATTCATCTTACAAAGTGGCCATGGATGGATTTGCTTGGATTCATGTTCAGAAATAAACACATAGTATTGCATTACATCCCGTTTACACGCTTTGTTCTCCAAACGTTTGACATCTAATTGCACAACTCCTTGGCTAGCTGGTGTAGCACGGAAAGTCCTTGTAAGGGGTTTGCTGAAAGCCAGCTTTCTGGAGAAGAAAAGGTGTTTAGGTGGCTGAGTGCTGACAGATGCCCTCTCTCACCTACTCTGTTGTTTTGCTAGAGCATCCCTTGATGGTTTTGGGAAAAGTGTTTAGCAATTCATGTCTTCTGCTCTCAGAAAAAGTCCTCTGAACATCTCATTTGTTGTTTCTCAACATTTCAGCTTACTGCAATGAATATGGGGCTAATAACTGTGCAACATTTTCCAGGCAGTGTCAGAGCAAGTATGGGAAAGATATCAAGGTAGTGCTGCAAGCCAAGCTGTGCAGTCAAGAAAGAGGATGATATCTTAGGTTTTCCTACTTTTTTCCAGGACCCTCACGTGTTGCTGTCATACTTGGTTTGGGACAGATGGCTCCATTTTAGCATACAGCCATGGACCTATGAAACAGAGAAAATATCCTGATGATATGCAAGTCCTGCTTCACCTGTTAGGCAGCAATGCTCCCCAAAGGTGGTTGCATTTTCTAGCAATAAAAAATCAAATTTTACACACTTGCACATGTACACACCTGTAATGTAAATATACATACATATTTATATTTTTTTTCAGAAATACAAGGATGGGATTGGATGGTGCCCTGGTTTGGGTTAGAACAGAACTAATTCTGTTCAGAGATTTGTAATGGTTTGACCCAGGCCTTTTCCTGGTAACCAGTTTGTAACCAGGGAAGTGATCATGTTTCCCAGTATTCCATACGATTTTACGTAACTGGGGGTATAAATAAGGAGGGGGAGAAGCCTTCATTCTCTTTTCCCTTCCGGTGGATCTGAAGATGCAGGTTCTCTTCTATCGGTCTCACCCGTGCAGAGGAGTCAAGCCTTGCAGGCCTTGTAGGCCTTGAGAGGCAGCTGTTGCTGGCGTCGGTCAGTGCGACTGCTATCTAAAGGAGAGTTGTAAGATTCTGTTTTTATTAGTTCTATCCTGGGTTTTGAGTGTACATACGTGTTTTAGTTTCCCTTTTCCCTTTTTTCCCCTTTTTCCCCTTTTTCCTTCCCTTTTCCCTTTCCCTTGGGGAGTTCCCTCTACTGTGTACATAGTATTTTAATTGTATATAACTGCTATATATGTAAATATAAATACTTTTGATATAGTTCGGGTTGTTTCGGGCTCTTTAGTTTCTCTCATAGTTTGTTTTTTTTAAACTCAAAGAGGGAAAGCGGGGGGAAAGCTTTCACTGTGAGTTTGGGCCTTTGCCAGGAAGCCAGGTCCAAATCATCACAAGATTTTACTTTTTAGCTAAAGCTCCTCTAAGAAACTCCACTTCCTGAAACTAACAGCATGTTTTTACAGACTCTACCTGCTTCTGGCAGTGATAAGACCTAATGTTCAGATTTACTACCAGGGAATGGTATGCAAACCAAGGTCACTGATAGATCTTGTGCCTCACGTTGAGGGGTGCAGAGCAAAAGCTGCACCTTGAAGGAGGAGAGGACAGGACAGGTGACCCTAAACTGACCAACTAAGTATTCCATCCCATATACTCATATTCGATATAAAACTGAGGGTCAGTTCCTTCTTCTTCTGTGCTTTAATCGCCTTCATCTGAGGAGAACTCTGTCTGTTTTGCCCTCAATCTTGTTCCTAAGTTCCCGCATCCAGCACCAGGATCCAGCCCCTGAGCGTGGCTCCTATTTGCTGCTGAAGCCTTCTGCCACAGTATCTGTGGTGATGTAGTTACCATTAAGGGGAATTTGGGTTCAATTTTCGTTTATTGTACATATTTGTATATGTTTGTATATATTCCATTTATCATTATTATCATCATTAAAATAGTTTTAGCTTTCTTTTCCAATCCACAAGTCTCTTTCTCTCTCTCTCTCTTATCCTCTTTCTCTTCCCATGGCTAGGGGGAAGAAGGGATAATAAGGAGCACCTGTCATTGGGTTGGTGGTTGGCCCAGCCCTGACCCTTGACAGATGGGATGGGATGGGGTGGAATGGTATTTGAAGGGAAGGAATGCGGAGAGTCATTGTTTGGTGGATTCTTATTTTAGGTATGCTGTGGTCTCAAGGACAGACATCACGTTCTTGTCTGCAGTGTGTTTTGGGAAATACCCCCTGACTTAGGGACAGATACAAGAGGCACGTGACACATAGCTCCTGGGAAACCCCCACATGAGAACAGTGGGCTTTTTGGAGGTTGTGCACAGTGAAGAAGTACTGATGAGAAAGATTTTTCCAAGGAAACTTGCCACTCTCACAGATTTGCTGTTTCTCATGGGGAAGAAAAAAATGTGCTAAAAAATGCAGTGTTGCTCTTTTTCTATTTTCTTTTCTTTCTGTTTGATTTTGAACGGTGGGGGAAGATGAATCTGAAATGAAACACTTCATTTTGGTCAGTTTGACCTGATTGGGGAGTATTTCATTCTTTTGATTGGATTGGCTTCAAATCAATTCAGAATACACTTCAACTTCCCTCATGGAAAGTGAAGCTCTGGTTCTTTTTCTTCATTATGACTGTGTTCTCTGGAGGACCTTCATGTCCAGGGTGCAAAAAAACAACTTTTGTGCTGTTTGAATCCACGGGAACAGTGTTAATGTAGGAACATGGTTGCATGGTCCAAGGAAGGGTATCCAACAATTGTAAGATATAAAATGGCCTAGTTAGTATATATTTCCTCTCAAGGAAGTTACAGGAGCTACACGAAAGAGTACAATAAAGACAGAAAGTCAGAAACTACATTAAGATCCTTCTCTTAAGCTTCTCTCTGCTCCCAGTCACCAACATGGCCGGGGTCATATGCTCTCTTCATTAGATAAGGCATACAGGAAAATTACATTTAATAATGGAATGACTTGAAAGCATTTTGCAGTCATTTCAGCTCCTATTCTGACCTTCAGCATTTCAAACAACCTGCATGTTGCATCACTTCTGACATGTCTATATAACAATTTTTTTTTCTGGACAACAGTCCCAGAGCCTCATTTGGAATTTCAACTTTTTGTGTTGTTTCAAAAGCACAGAGCAAACACACTGAAATGTCAGATGTTTCCCAGTGACAGAAGCTCAGAGTGTTCTTTCCCTCCAATTAATGTTTGGGCATGACACTTTGTGACTGAGATAGGGAAGAAAAAGAAAAGCTGGAATCAGCCAATATTTGCTCATGTTTCCATGCTGAATTCAGTGATCACTACTTTGCATAGCAGGTCTTCTGTTAGTTGGCCAGAACCCTCCAAATTTCTTCAGTTGCTCTCTTTAAAATGATTCTGTTTTCCTTAGTAAAATTTAAAGTACAGATCAAATGGAACAGGTTGTCTTTTTTCTGTCCATATGTCTTTAAAAAGAACTGGTGCATTTTGAAATGGAAATGTCGTGTCCTAAAAATTCTGGAATCTGACCTATTTTCAAAAACACCATTCTGCTGGTTTGTTTGCTGTTCAAACAGCTGAGAGGATGCTACAGATGGTGCTGGCTAAAGCAAAACATATTATGTTCTAGCAAAATACCATAACAAAAGAGCAAGCAATGAAGTTTTATTTTCAGTTAACAGGGTAGATTGGGGAATGTTACCCTGTTTTGTCCAGGATCCATGGTCACTTAGGCAACTTCTGCAAGGTGCAGTACAATTCTACAGCAGAAAAGATGGTTTCTCTAATCAAGGATCTATGACATGATTTCTGTGTGCATTTTACAATGTTTTTTATTGCCAGTGTGAGTGTCAAAGAGGTAATTCAAGACATGAAGCTCTCCTGAATGTTTTACTCAATTAATTTGCTACAGGGAATGATAGTGCATGCTCCTACTCTGCCTTCTACCCTATCTCAGAGCAGGCATTGCTCTTCTACAGCAGGTAAGATATCTCCTGTAGATGTACCTGGACTCTGCAATAAATCTCCTAAAGACACAGCACAACTGGTTTTAGCATTTGCTCTGAACCTCATGGATGAAATCTTTGCAAGTGTCTCTGCAAACCTGGTCCAAGTACAGAGTAACCTCTGTGAAGATGTTTTGCTTTGGACTGAAACCAGGCATCGTTTCATAGTTTTGAAACCCTTGATCTGCCCATGCTCTGGGCTGGGTTTGCCGTTGGGTTTTGGTATTGTAGACCCACAGAATCATGCAGACTGGAAGAGACTTCCAGTTGTCTGTTTAGCTTCCCCAGCCAAAGTCTCAGGAACAATTTCTTTAGAGGAACAAGGTTTCTTCTCAGGCTAGAGTCCCCCTCCTTCCTTTTGAGAGTCTCTTTTTTTTATAAGCTTTCTTATTTCCTCTTTTTTTAATGTTCTTAACAGTCATGCAACAAACAAGTTCTAAAATCCTGAGGTTTTTGGATGTTTACTGTATGCTGGATTGAAGCCTTGACAACTATGATGCATAGAAAAGACCAGAGGAAACAAGGAATAACAAGTTTAGTTGCCATAACAAAGGATGATCCAATACCTTGAGATCTAAATTAGTTTGTCCCTATTAACCTCTCTATGGTATCTGCTCAAGGATTGATGTTGTTATTCTTTTAAGCATCATCAAGAGAAAGGAAGGAAAAATTACTTCATGCTACAGAGAGCAGAGTTTTGGCTCAAATGCCAGCTGGAGCAGTGAGTACACTATGCAGGTAGAGAAGTTGGGCTGAGCAGTGGAAGGATGGTTTTACAGTTAAATATCTAGGCTAATATCTGGAAAGGCTCAGCTCTGTTCTTGGATGTGTTCCTCTCATGGTAGTGGACTGATCCTTTCTGCTTCTGAATCCTTCTAGGCTCTTTCTCCCCCAAAATGTTTAGGAGAAGACTGAGGGCCCCTCTGTGCATAGGACTATTCCCAAAATACTCTTCCTACGTGTACTCTTACTCCAGCCTTACTTGTCTCAGAAACAAAAGTCCAAGGAAACACTTTTTAAGATCTCTAACTCCACAGCCTGTCTGGCCTCATGCTTTCTGGCATGCTCACCAACCTTTGTTGGTAGCTGGGAAATAGTTGGGGTTTTCTTCCCTTTCTGAAATTTTTCAGAAAAACTGAGGATAGACCTGAAGCTGTCATGCTGTGTCCTCAGTCCACAGCTGGATTTTGGCTGGCTTCTTTTTTCCCCTCTGACAAAACATACAAAGTTGGGAAGGACGGGGAGACCTAGATGGATGAAAGTTTCGATTTTGAAAAAGTGCTGCCTACATCCTAACTTCTTCAAAGGTGTGCTGACTGAGGGTTCACTGGCCCAGGGCCCCCATGAGAAACAGCATGAGTTGGCTACCATGGCATGGACAGCTTCAACTCCTTCACTGGGCAGAAGGCCTGATAATTTCCCTCTCCTAATGATGTCTGCAGGCTACAGAGCTCCTCAGAAGCTGCTTTAGAACCACAGCTTCATTCTACTGAGTTAACACATACAGAGAGCTCAGGAGAGGCATGTGTTTTAAAGAACAAACCTTTCTTTCTCCCTCTCTTAATTTTCTCCCAAATTATGGATCTCTGTTATTTTCTTTCTTCTTTTTTTTTTCACTGTAAACACACAGAGCCAGTGCCCTGATATAATAACTGTCAATATCAGTGTGCTCTTGAAAGCCCCTTCCAGCTTACAAAGCTGCCCAGGTGAACCAAAGAACTCAGTTCAGGCACATTAAATCCACACATTCAACCACTGACCTAGCAAAGAGGTGGACTGCTGGGCCACGAAGAGGTGGCCAGAGCACCCTCTTGGCTAGTAGGTCAAGAGAGGTTCTTCTCCCCCTTTACTCTACCCTGGTGAGGCCGCATCTGGAATATTGTGTCCACTTCTGGGCCCCTCAGTTTAAGAAGGATAGGGCACTGCTTGAAAGAGTCCAGCACAGAGCCACAAAGATTGTTAAGGGGCTGGAGCATCTTCCTTATAAGGAAAGGCTGAGGGAACTGGGGATTGGAGGAAGGCAAACGTCACTCCGGACTTCAAAAAGGGCAGGAAGGAGGAGCTGGGTAGCTAAAGACTGGTCAGCCGCACCTCCATCCCTGGAAAGGTGATGAAACACTTTATCACCAACTCTGTCTCCAGGTATGTCAAGGATAAAAGGGTCATCAGGAGAAGTCAACAAGGATTTAGCAAGGGGAAGTCATGTTTGACCAACCTGATAGCCTTTTATGAGGACATAAACAGGTGGATAGAAGAGGGTAGAGCAGTGGATGTGGTTTATCTTGATTTCAGTAAAGCATGTGACACTGTCTCGCACAGCATCATTTCAACTAAACTGAGCAAGTGTGGTCTGGATGATCAGGTAGTGAGGTGGCTTGTGAACTGTTTGAAGGACAGAAGTCAGAAGTTGTGGTTAATGGGATGGAGTCTAGTTGGAGGCCTGTGTCTACTGGAGTCCCTCAGGGGTCAATACGGGGACTGGTACTTCTCAATATATTCATTAACTACCTGGATGAGGGAACAGAGTGCACTGTCAGCAAGTTTGCTGATGACACTAAACTGGGTGGAGTGGCTGACACACCAGAGGGTTGTGCTGCCATTCAGTGAGACTTAGACAGGCTGGAAAGTTGGGCAGGGAAAAATTGAATGAAATTCAATAAGGCCAAGTGTTGAGGTTTGCACCTGGGAAAGACCAACCCCATGAATCAGTATAGGTTGGGGACTGACCTGTTGGAGAGCAGTGAAGGGGAAAGGGACCTGGGGTCCTGGTGGATGGAAGGATGACCATGAGCCAGCAGTTCACTCTTGTGGCCAGGAGGGCCAATGGGATTCTGGGGTGTATTAGAAGGGGCATGGGTAGTAGGTCAAGAGAGGTTCTTCTTCCCCTTTACTCTACCCTGGTGAGGCTGCATCTGGAATATTGTGTCCAGTTCTGGGCCCCTCAGTTTAACAAGGATGGCAACTGCTTGAAAGAGTCCAGCACAGAGCCACAAAGATGATGAAGGGAGTGGAACATCTTCCTGATCAGGAAAGGCTGAGGGAGCTGGGTCTCTTTAGCTTGGAGAAGGAGAGGCTAAGGGGTGACCTCATTTATGCTTTTAAATATGTGAAGGGTGTGTGTCAGGAGGATGGGGTCAGGCTCTTCTCAGTGAAGCCCAGTGACAGGACAAGGGGCAATGGCTGTAAGCTGAAGCATAGGAGATTCCGTGTGAATACACGTAGAATTTTTTTGCCAGTTCAGGTGCCAGAGCACTGGCACAGACTGCCCAGAGAGGTTGCGGAGTCTCCTTCTCTGGAGGTATTCAAAACCCGTCTGGACATTCTTCTGTGTGACTAGGTCTAGGGAATCCTGCTGTGTCAGGGGGGTTGGACTAGATGATCTTTTGAGGTCCATTCCAACTCCTGACATTCTGTGATTCTGTGATTCTTTGATTCTATACTAGAATACATAGACCAGGGCCCTGGTGTTTACACAATTCTTTTGGATATATCTGCTAAAGATGTCACCAGTTCCTGTTTCTGAAGTTCCTACCATAGCTTTGCCAACACCAAATCTCTGGAAAGTACAGTTTATTTGGAGAGCAGAAGTGGGAAAGTGTTTTTCCTGTCAGTTTCTGAGTTGTTGGGGTATGCCAGCATCTGCCTCTGGATTAGAAACCCTATTTCTGTAAAGATTAGGATTCTTACCCAGCAATAAAAGACAGTGGTTATTGTTACTGGTGCGGTGAAGTTATCAGTGTCACAGGAAACTGGAGATAAATGTGAAATATTGATCAAACAGTTGTTACAAGTAAACACTTGAAGATGAAACCTATTTGCTCTTATTTCTTATGTGTTCATGCTTCTAGTCTTCACAGCTTTAAGTGTTCTGAATCTAGTGTCCTTGTATGTGGAGCTACCTTGTCCATGAACTTTCCCACTGTAAACAAGGACTATCAGAAAGGTTTAAGAAGCACCAACCTTCACTGCTGTTCTGTCACCTTCCCATCCATGGAAATGACTCCCAGACCTCTCCAATCTGCTTCCAAGAGAAACTGCACAGGGTGATGGATGCTAAATGGATTTATAGAAGAGAATACCATTCCAAAATATGTTGTCACTGTTTCTGCTCATACATCATGATTAGTATAATATTTTAAGCACAAGTAGTCCTATTACAGCTGAAATTTCTGCTTTTTGCTTAAAGTGAAAGCTCCGATTTAACCATTTTGCATTAAAATGCACATTGATTTCTTTCACTGTTGAGGTAAAAGGAGACAATAAATTTCAGATGGGAGGGTAGAGGTAAGAGATCAAGCTTGGAAACTCCTCATTCCATTCACTTAGGCAGGACCTTGAAAGCTGTTCCTAGAACACTCTGCAACTCTGTTGACTTCTAACAGAGTTCCTTGGGCTTGTGCAAGCATTCACCATAAAGAGCCGGGATGTCACTGAGATGTGCAAGAACGTTGTGGACTGCTGAGACTGGAAAATCCACCTCCCCACTTCCACTGGCAAGAGGTTGGCAGGATCTGTGCCGCAGAGTCTCACTTCTGCTCCAGCAGAAAGACCTGCTCAGGTAGGACTGCAGGCAGTTAGCAGATGTTAGAGGCACACCTACAACACCCTGGGCTTTGGCTCTGTGGTAAGAGTTTGCTAAAAAACTGCAAGGTCTGCCAGAAAATAAGTTTCTTCATTCTTTCTCTGTTTATTAAGTTCTTTTCCTAGGCATCACCTCTTGCCAGCTGTAATAATGGGAGCCTGTGTTTGGACCACTGTTATGCATATCTTCTACACTGAGTGTATCTCAGCATAGATGGGAATTTGTGTTCTTTGAGCTTCCTTTGCTGAAAATGAAACCAATGTCATTTGGTAACACTGATCTGTAACATGGTCAGGTTGAATTTCCCAGATTGGAGGCAACATGGCACGCTTAAACTGAGCAATGGAGCATGGTCTGCATGCCCTTGAGCTGAGAAGCCCACATGGGCAATGTTGGGCTGGAGTGTAACCCAGGAAAACAGAGGGTTGCCTACTTTGAGTGTTCACAAACTACTGCATCACTTCCCTGGTAGTTTGACCCTGTCTTGGCTGTGGCTTTTCTTGTTGAAGAGTTATATTGGGTGGATTCACCTCTATATCTCTCCAGCAATCATGTGGACACTTCATGAAGACAGTTTGGCTGACATGTCTTCCCCTCTCTCTTGCTGAGAACCCCACAGTCTGTTGCAAAGCAAGTTGATGAGCAGAAATCTCTACCATAACAACATATGCTCCAGATAGACAAACCCCAAATGTGACAGCAAGTGGAAGTAAGACCTCCAGAACCATCATGGTCCCTGGATTTCCCTCTCCCCAGACATCGTCTGGTATATGTACATGAAGACAGCTCTATAGTAGTGATGACCACATTGCAACAGGCTTCTCCTGCTAATATTCAAAGACAAGTTTGGGTCCAATGTATCCAATGTCATGATATAGAATAATGCCTGCTTGGGAAACCTGGGCAATTGTTGGCTGAAGAAAAGAAAAATATCTGTCAGATATTTTGTAATCCAAAAAATATAGTTCCCAAATGAGCTTTTTCCAAGCACATTAGTGCTATAGCCATTAATAATCATAGAACTCTAAGGAAAAAAAAATCAGCTGGAAAAGAGTTGAAAGGGAAATCTATTAAAATAAAAAAAAAGCAATTTCCCAAAAATATATACAGATTCATTTCCAATTTTGGGGGTTGAGTTATCTTTTGCTGTAACCAGACTTTCAATGACCTAATAGTTCTTTTAAAAGACAGCTGCACAGAATAAAAATGGGCTGTTTTGTTCCTCTTTCATTGTCCCTAACAGCAGGACCCATTCTTCCTTCTCCTGATTGAATACTTCCCAGAGTGTCTAGACTTGTTGCCACCACCACTGAGTAGCTGAGAGATACCAGGTCTCATCCAAGGATCTGTAGAGGCCAGTTATCTGTCATCCTCCCCCTCTAAAGCCTGAGACTTTGGTGAAAATCTGGCTTATGAGCGATGAGATTCCTAAAAATAAGCTTCTGTGTTGTTAACTTTTTATGTTGCCCTGGGGTCACATTTTCCACCCCCTCTTTTTCAGCAGTGCGAAGCTGAGATTTCTGCAGAATAACATGGCTTTCTGAGCAGGGCTTTAGATGGCAGCACCAATTTCTCCATGCCTGGTGACCACATAGCATAAGTTCACAGCACAAACTGGTTTGTACATGCCCAGCTGCTCAATTCCCCTTCAACTTGTGAGCTCAAGCCAAGCCTGGGATAGCTTTGCCTGCCTTCCAGGAAGGCTCCAGGTGCATGTACCTGGCCTGATGCTCTAGATGTTTCCAATGTTTAACCTGTGTGAGATGTTTCTACCACTTTGTCCTACTCTCACTCTCACCTCGCAGCAAGCAGTAGCAGCAGCTCCTTGGTGAGAGACATGGTGTAGCAATTCCTAGCCTTATGTTGTCTCCAGTCAAGATGAACTGATGGTCCAGTTCCTACTTTCATGCCAAATTAGAGTTAGTACATCCATCCATTAACTCATAACTCATCTCCAATCACACCCTTGGATCCCAATGATCCTGTGCGCTAGGGGCAGGAACTTTCTTGCTGACAATTCAGAGAGCACTTGAGACAATAGGAGCACTACACAAATAATAAATAGCAGTGCTAATAATAGCCCTTATCCTTGCATCCCTCTGCAAGCCACTCTAATTCACTAGGACTTGGCTAGAGCTTGTAATCAGTCATTTATAATCTATTTCAGTCCTGTGCAGAGGGATCTGGATGGTTTTCCATGGCTCAGGCTGCTAATATGACTCATTCCCAGCTGATCATTTAGTGACTTCAGCCAGGTGCTTCTGGGACTCGGTGTCCTCAATTCTGCTGCTTTCCATAATGAATTGATGCTTTGGGACCAGGAGGCAGAAAGAAAAGGGTGGTGAGAAGCGTACCCATCAGGGCTCTCATCTGCTGAAAAATAAGCCTCCATAAGGACTTGAGAGAGTATTCTTGGAAGTAAGGATAGGAAAAAGGGGAGTGGAAGTCTCTAAGCTGAGTTTCTGCGGGGCTCAGGGAAAGGAGGTGTCACAAAAACCTTGGGGAGATTTCTTGTGGGCTCATCTCTGCAAGATCCAGAGGAAGGATGAGGCGGAGGAACAACATCCATACAAGGGTCTAGATGATGAGGTTGGCCACAGCTGAGTTGGATGGTGCACAACACGAAGCCATGGCCAGGTCTCAGAACTGCTTCTTTCCCCAGGCACCATGGTACCATGCTGTAGCAACGAACATTGAGCAATAGTGCCTTTGCTTATGTGAAGGGGAAATAGCATACAGTGGCTGAATCTGTTTATGTAAATTACTTTCTTGGTCAAAAATAGAGCTGGAACTGGCCAAATGCTTGGATGGATGGAGGTGGAAGTGGTGTCTTTCTAAGCATTGACCCTGGCAGCATGGACCACTTAGCATGGTGCCCTGTGAAGACTTAGGGTGGAGAGAGATTCGCCAAAGCCCTAGGGGGGAGCACTGACAGTGTGAGATACATCCAGGAGCAAAGATGTGCACCAGTGTTTTTAAGGCTACTCCACATATATGTTTCTCCTACCACAGGCAGCATTAACATCTGAGGGCTTGTCTGCCCTCATAGAGATGCTGCAAGTGTTGGCTCCTGCTGAGCTATGGTCATTTGGGCTTGGAAGGGTGGATCTGTGAGTATAAAAAAGGGGCAAAAAACACAGGGGGAGAGATCATGTGTGATGGGTGCAAGTGGCTTCAGTTCGTGGTGCCAGCCCAGGGCCCTCCGCCCTGGGGAAACATGGGGATGAGGAGAAGTATTCTTCTTCCCTTTCAGATACTCTGCACACCACAGTGGGATCCCAACCCTGCTAGTGGCTGAGCAAGCTGCATTTTCCAACATAGCCTGCAGCAGAGGAGGAGAGGGCTTTGGAATGCAGTCCAGCAAGAGCTTCAGCCCCACACTGGGCTCCATCAGGATCACAAACCCAGGTATTCAGGTGTGTTTTCCAAGCCCTGTGGTAATTCCCACCTCATGGAGGGCCATATGACTCTTTTATGTATCAGCAGATCTTCCCAAGAGCTTCATTCTTGACCATGCAAGATGAGTCCTGGAAAGCCCTTTCAACTGTAGCCAGTGGAGGCTGGGGGTAGAGACGCATCACAGCTCTGGTTATACAGAGGATGGAAAACACAGAAACATTCCCTAGCACCTCTCCAAACTCAGCTCTGCTTGGTTTTTCCGCACAAAATAAATCCTGTGGTTTACAAATACTAGCTTAGGAAGAAGGAGAGGGGAATGGAGGACAGGCACCATCCAAAAAACTGGCACTGGTGTCAGTCTGTAAAAAGCAAAGGTGAAACAAGATCACAGTGCAGAGCTCTGGTCAGGGAAAGAAATGAAATGTGGTCCTAATTACTTGATAACTATGCCATATTTCACAAGTCACTTTAATGGCCCAAATGGATTGCTTTCAAGCTCAGAGCTAATGCTGGAGCGATAGGGATAGAGTTCTCTCACAGTGGGACGTACAGTGCCAGAAAGCCCACTCTGAGAGGAATATTATTATCTAAAATGACATTAATACATCCTGTTATTCCCTCACGCAGTATCATGTGTAGGGAAGGGACTGCGCTGTTAAAATGTCAGCATTAAGGCAGTGCCTCAGCACAGAGCAAGCACAGTAGCTGATTATGAGTGGTTGGTCTGGCAGCCTTCGAAGTAATCCTCATTGCACTGGGCAAATCCTGACCCTTCATGGGAGCTGGATGTTCCAACAGCAGGCATAAACTGGAGCCACTCACTGTCACTGGGTTTAACAGGTGAACTGATGAAGGGATAGCTGGTACTGGATGTTGCAAACACCAGCAAGCAGTTTAGTCCAGGATTTCTTTCCCCCAGTGTAATGTGTTTGTATTCAGCATTACAGCTCTTCATAGAGATGATGGCAAGTTTCTTAAGCACTGGAAGATTATTGCCATGTTGCTGTAGCTTCTGGACACATTACAGTAATGGGAAACAAGCTATGGAAAGCTCAATAAGCAGTGACTGCTAAGGTTCACCAAATGCCTTTAAAAATGTAATGTTTTTCCTTCCCCCTTCCGTTATGCTTTATTGGACTTTAAATGGAGAGGTGAGAAACTGGGTAGAAGTTCTCCCAACTTTGCCTGCCTAATTAGTGTCTCTGCTCTGATCTTGTGGCTTAGCTGTTAAGGGAATAAATCAGAACAAGGAAAAGAAACATCAGCTTTTGGTTTCCCTCAGCTAATTATGGAAAAAAATAAAAAAATCCCTATTGTTCATTATGCATAACATTGGTGTATGGTAAAGTAATTAAAGGTGTAATGATCTTTACTGTTCAGATACCTGGCCTGCTCTGCAGAAAAATGTGGGTTTCTTGGAGCAGAACCCCAAATGGTTTGCCCCTTTCTTCGCCTTAGTTTCTCATGAAAAAATTCATTCCTGATGTGATTCTGCTGACAGCTGCAGGGTTGCAGCAGAGAAGGATTTGGCCCCTGGAAGGCTCCAGGCCAGATGTTGCTCTTTCAATGCAATAAGTGGAAGAACAAGCCTCATTACAGTTGGAAGCTTGTTCAATAAAGTCTATGGCTCTGTTCTCTGCTCTAATGTGACTACCTAACATACTATTGGTGCAGATGACCTCATATCCCACTCCTAACTCTCCCCCTCTGCTTTTCTAATATATCTCCTCAGCCTGTTTGGCTTGTATCTCCTGGTGTCATTTGTACTGAAGTTAAGTGGTGGTAGTATGAAGGTGGATGACCTCATGGATGTCAGGACTGAGCTTTGCTAACATGCTTGTTTTGGTAGCAGAAACTGGTTTGTGCTGAATCCATTTCCTTTCCCAAACAGCATCAGTTTTAAATGTTTGGGCTTTGTTTTCAAAACTAAACACTGACATGGAAGGAGATGCACTAATTCTTTTTCTTTGATTCATTTTCCCTGCTCTAACTGAGAGACGACATTTTCAGTCCTAACCTGCCTGAACACGGAGAGCTTTATACTAGTATGTGTGTTGCTGTTATGAACATGCAGCATCACTGCTCTATGCTGTGCCTTGGCCATACTCTTTTCCAACCCTGCTTACTGTAATGATTATCAGCAGTAAACTGTAAACATGTTCCCATCCAGTTAATAGGGAGCTTGCCTGGGCCCTGCTGAGAGAGTTTGTTGTTTCAGTTGGGTCTCCTCATCAGTTCCTGAGCTCTGATTGTCAACAACCAGCAGTAGCAGGATGGAGGTAGCTCTTGGCTAAGGAATAATGTCTTAATTTGGGAGTGGAAATTGATGCTCACAGCTTTACCCTGGGTTATAGAGTCTTCTCCAGGACATGGGTAATGCAGTTTATACTAAATGACAGTCCATCCCATAAATCCTGCAGCTGGGCTGAAGTGGTAGCCCTGTTCTCAAAACCCACTGCAGCAGCTTTTCCACCTGGGGTAGAAATGCTTATAACAACTAACATCATGTATCTAACACATTTCTGTTCGGCCCTCTTGCCAGGGAGCTCCTGTCCCACTGTCTCTCACAGTCTGATTACCCTTCCAGATCTTCAAGCCAAGTCTGTCTTGCTCATGAACTTCACCAAGGAATCATCAGAATCAAATAAAAAGCTCAGAAAGCTCTCTTGGTGGCCAAATATGGAATCCCAAGTTGAGGGCCATAAAATTGTATGTTACTTGCCAGATGTACCGACAAAATGCATGATCATATTGAATCAAATTTTCTTCTGAACTCTGCACAGGACAGGGAGCATTTCTGGGAAGAAACATTAGTTCAAGGACATCCAAATTAAATAAAATGGATTCTTGACCAGTTTGGAGCCCAAGCCCCATGGACGGGTTTTAATCAGATTTCTCTGTGCAAGATTAGGACCAATTTTGAAAATCCACTGTTAAATTCCAGACCAAGAAAAGGAAAGTTCTGGGATACACTTGCCACAGATTTCTTGCAGGACTATCAAGAAACTTGACATGCACCAAACCAGATGTCCCCTGCAGAACTCATGCACATGCAGAGTATGGAAGCCAAATTAGATTGAAATGTTCTCCCAAAGTCCAGCCATGATGGAAAAGGTACCACAAGATGCAACTCAACAGAGCATTCAACTTTCAGGCTGACAAAGGCAAACATTGTACAGTTGCATATTTTGTTCCTAACCAACCATTGTGGCTCTTTGCTGAAAGTTCATAAATGTTAATCTGTGAAAAAGTTTAAAGATTAATGTCAGATTCATGGATTTATGCAAGGCAGTCATAGAAGTGATTACTGCATCACAGAGAAGATTGTCCAGGAAACAGCCTTCCTACCTTTTTATTGGTGAGAAATGTTGATATTTTTGAGAACAAGGAAGCAAGCAAACAACAACAAAAAAAATCCCATTTTGATGTGGTATCAAAATCAAATGAAATTAAAATTTGACAAAAGACACCAGCTGAAACCTGCAGGAGTAAAAGAAATCCATTTCAGATAAATTATGATGCTTCCTATATTTTATTTTGAACATCCTCCATAGCCAGTAAAAATAGAATTATCTCAAATTCTAAAGAAACCTGAGAAAACTAACTTGGAAACATTAAATGACATGTATTTAGAACTTACTTTTTAAAATCTTTTATTGAAAACTGTTTCATTTTCAGCAAATATGTTAAGAAAAAACAAGCAGTTCTTCCTGGGGGAAAAAAAAAAAAAAAACACCAAAAACCCAAACAGAACACACATTTCTTCAATGTTCAATACATGGCCTATTTTCCTGCTAATCAGATGTGAATCCTCTGCTCTATCAGCTGTTCATCAGCCTCTGATGGGCCTCCAATGGGCCTCCAATGTAGGTGTTTGAGAGGATACCCTGCCATGCAGTACTCAGGTCCATTTGCATACTGCAGCTTGCAACACTACATGCCTAATTAAAATATGTCCAGGAATTCTGGCATTCAGTTCCAGATCTACATTTTTTCTTTGATCTTGTCCAGAGCAGTGTGATGGTTCTGCCACACATTTCCAGTACTGACTTCTGGTGGAAAGCAGCAGGCTGGGACAGCTTAACCCCTTTTGGAGACCAATTCCCCACTATAAACACCCGTGTCTTATGTTTCCCATCATGGTTCCTTTTTTTGCAGTGTACCTACTTTAGTTACATTTCCACCAAAGCACTTGAGGAACCATTGGCTAAATTGACTGTTTAGAAATATTAAGCTTTTCTAAAGCTTTGTCAAATCCATCCTTGGTGTCTCTGCCATCTCCCTGGTTGGCCACAAGTGTCCAGTCCAGCCCATGTCTGGTGTGGCTGGTGGTAGAGCAGGGCAGCTCACGTGGCACACTAACAGCAGCCACCAACGTAAGCAGATGCTCAAAGCTTGATGGTTTAAATTTTTAATAGGAATCTCTTTCTTATTCTCAATCTCTCTTTTTCCAATCACTTCAGCAGAAATAATTCTGGAAGAATGAATCAATTACTCCCAGATTTCAAATGCTGGCATAACTCCTTGTGCAGCTGCAAGCACAGCATTTAACCTCTTTGGTATTTCAGTGTAAATGCTTGCAGTGAGGGAACACATGAGTTTTGTATTTTGCACTTCAGCTGTGTGCCCAGTCCCAAGCTCAGGATCTGCAGTGCTATCATCTCCAAGAGCATCCTGCTCTGAGCCTGTGCTTGACTTATTTCTATGCAATGGACTCAAACAAAACTCCAGGGCACAATACACTGAAGACTTCAGAAAAGTTCATTTCTGCACCCAAATCTTTCGACTTCTGTTTATTATTTTTTCCTTCTATTTCGTGCTAGTGGAATTGAGTAGGAAATAATTTTGTAGCTCCTCTGCTTCCTGAGAGTGAAAAAAATACGACTATTCCACTTGAGGATCAAGGTTTCACATTTTCTTGATGGCTGCAAAGAAGGATGGGCAGTTCAAAAAGCTAGAGCTGTCAGGACACCCAGGCGGAACCTGAGACCTGAAACTGCCACTGTCCAGGCAGGAATCTCAGACAGGGTTCACCCACTCTGGGAGGTCCGCAAATAGCCCAAGGCTGTCCTGGGAAAAGCACCTTTGGTCCTGGCTGGTTTGGAGAGATTTGTATCAAAGCAACGTAGGGACTTTTATAGCATTTGCTCAGGGGAGAAGATGCCCCACATACCCCTTCCCCACTTAAATGCAGGTTCCAGACTGAGGCACACAGAGAATCATGAGTTGTGGGTTTTCTTTTTGGCTAAATAAATAACCACCTTCTCTAGAATTCAAATCTCCAGCTTGTCAGGCAAAGGCAAAAGTGAGACCTTCTTGGCAGGAGGTGGAAATCAGGAGAGACCTACCTGAAAATAAAGTGCTGATGATTTACAGAGAGCACTTCATCACCAAGGATGGGTCATGGAAGGAGATGTTCAAGCTCCTGTTTTTCTGAGCTCCCTCGATGCCATGTGATGCAGTGTTGTGCTACAGATCTGCCAGACAGCATGGGGCAAGCTGAGATGCTTTGATAACTCATTGGAGAGGCTTGTGGAGAGAAAAAAGCTTGTCTTGGAAGCAGTGTTTCCAGCAGAGGTGTTTCCTAAGCTGCTCCTGGTTCTGCTTGGGGAAGCTGTGCAGTATGACTGGAGATCTGGCAACCTCATTAGGTGCCTGCATATTCCAGCTCATTGCAGAGCCAGGAGATGGATGGTGTTCTCCTGCCTGTGTTTTACAGGCTATCTGAGCAGGCCTTTCTGGCCTTGAAGCCTGCAGTTTGGAAAAGACCAGCCAATTCCCTTAGCCATCATTTTCCTGGTTGTCTTCAACAAACTGCTTTGAGCATGGACAAGGTTTTCCATCAGCAAGAGGTACTGTGAAGGAGGACAGAGCTGCTGAGGCTCAAGGTTCACCTGTAAGTCATGGTGGAAGACGGGTCAGAGGAGGTAGGCAGGGAGATGAGGTGGGCTGGGAAGATTAATTCAGACAGGTTTGAGCTGATAATATTGTATGCCTCAGTGGCTTACAAATCTACTGGTTTAGTATCTGGCAGAGGCAGAGCATGCTATAGCCAGCTCTGTAGTTCTTGGTTGTGTGGATGCCGTGGCCAAGCCCCAGGCTTGGTATCCTCCAGCTGTCAGATGGAAATCGAGTACCCATGGGGGTATGGCATGCACTTCTTTGCATGCATTGCTAACCCCTTGGCATCTGTGCATGCCACCTGCTGACGCCTGGCAATGAGCTGTGCACAAGACTGGACTACAACCCCTATAAGACTGCACAGGAGTGTCATGTCAGAATAAACAGCATTCACTTAAATATACAAAGTGCTAATGAACCTTGTTGGCTTTACTTGAGGAAACAATCATGTCTCAGCAGTAAATCGGCTTCTTCTTCGTTAAAAATGGCATACAGGACTTTGAAAACAATGCCGTCACCTTCTCCAGCTACCTGTCAGGCTCTGACCACCCAATGACTTTTCATAAAGGCTTTTTTAAAAGTGTGTCCCAGAGTCTTTTGCTTTTGGAAAAGTCTGAGTATTACTCAGAAACATAATGGGAGCAAGCGAGCTAACCAGCAACTTTCTCCTTCAGCTACTTCTTCTTTTTTTCATCTTTTTTTTTTAGATTGGTCCCAGGTTGCCAGGTTGATTGCTGCTGGAATGGAAAATAAATAAATAAATAAATAAAAGAAGGAAAAGCCTGCGAATTTGAGAAGGCACCAGAGGATTTGAAGAGGGAAGGGAGGAAAGGTGATCCATGTTGCAAAGCCAAGAAGGGGAATTTGCCCTGCGACTGATTTTTTTTTTTTTTTTAACAGTAGATAGTGGAGTTTTAAGCATCTGAGGGAAGAACAGGGAAAATCAGATTCACAGCCAAGTCAGCTGTAGCAAGGGACCAGAGTAAGCTATGGGAAAGAATCAAATGAAAACTGAAAGTTTCAGATGGAAAGAGGGTTGCCTGAAGAAAAGATAGACTGTAAGACTGGGAAATAGACAAAACATGAGAAATGAGAATTTGTCAGTGACATCTTGGAAAGGATCACAAGATCTCTCAGACTTGACCGCAGAAAGGAAAAGATCAGCAGTTACCTACGGATATTATAAATCAATATATGTAGACATGGCCTCACAGTGGCAAATTCACACCCAGCCAACATGATTGGGAAGCAGTTCTTAGGAGAAAGACCAGTGAGGATCCTTCCTTCCTGTCATGGCATATATTTAATCCCAAAATCTGCAGCCAAAGTCTACAAAACTCCTTAATGACAACAGAAAAATAATGAGGCTGAAGTGACCAAATTTTTCTTAATTAAAATTTCCCTCAATATGCTGATCTTTATTTTTAAAAATATGTTAAATTAGCCTTTCTTTAAAATAACTTCTTTAGAAGGAGGTGAACGTGACTGACCTGGTGACATGAAGAGAGTGAATCAAGAGGATGGAGTTGTGTGAGAGGGAGGTTTTCCTTCTCTGGTGCTCAACTGGAAGAGATCAATTGATGCTGCCATTGCCAGCAAGTTGGGAAAGATATTGTTCTATAGGAAACCCTTGATCCAAGAATGGTCTTGGATTCCGAGGACAGGGACAATGCCCTGCTTATTGTGTGAGCCCATTAGCAAAGGCTGGGCAAGGCTTAGACTTCAAGGCAGAGGTTGTGCCTGACAGATTTGTGAGCAGAAAAACATCATGTGTCAGAGGCACCTTTGATGCACAATCTGTTAGAAAATATCCTTGAAGTGCCAAAGGGAAAACAACCAACTCATAAGCAAGTCTGAATGTCCAGATCCTTATTTCAGCATCACAATGTAGGCTGGATTCATTCAGGCTGGAGACTATTTTCCTAGAAGCTCACTTCAGGCTGGGGAGAACTAGCACCCTTTAGACAAGGGGTCCTTGAAGCAAATGACTTCAGCTATTTTAGTTCTCACAGAAATGAATGTGCCATGAATGCCTCGTTGTGAATCCCTGTAAAAGGCATAGAATGTCTTAAAACCTGAGTCAACAAATACACACAAGTCTTGATGGAATTGCATCCCAGTCAGACAGGTCTGGATCCCATAACTATAAAGGTGTTTTATTTCCTGGAATTCTGACATCAAAGGGTGGGTTTTCAAGACAAATAGCTGTTATTTTCATTTCTCTGGAGAAATCATATGATGTGATTGACAATTAAGATCAGAAAAAAGATTTGATGGGCAAAAGATCAGGAAATAAATCTCCCCACACTACCAAATCCAGGACTATTATCAAAAGCTATTCATCCCCGCTCAACACTATGAGGATCACAGGAATTTGGGACCTAATTTAGAGGTATTTTTTTAGTAACACTAACAGAGGATTGAGGAAATTTGGCTTAGTTTTACCTACTATAAAGCTCCATAAGTGCTAGCATAAAGGAACAGATATTAAGCCAGATTCTCTGAAGATGGCACAATGGAGACATGGTCTTGCAGCTTCCCCCCCTGGTTATTTTAACCCTCTGGGGCCAAGAGCTTTGCACACATAGTGAGCAAACCTTGCCACCTTCCTCCATTCAGATTTTTCAGTGAATGGAAGAGTTACAATGCTGGAAAAAAAGCACCACTTAAGACTGTATAAGGCAGCAACAAACATGTTGGGGCATGTGGTTGCTAGCTGTGATCTGCTCAGGGAAGGTAGGAGGGAGAGAGATAGTCACAGGCATCCCAAAAATTCAAAATGGTTAACAGGCTTATGTTTCTACAGCCTTGTCTCCACTTGTCCCTGATCATTGGGGAGCTTGGGCTAGATTTGACATTGATTGACCATTTTACTCCAAAGAAAGAATATTTTATTTCCTGAGACCATTACGGTTGTGTGTCACAACCACGTAGTCCAGGCTTCTCTGGTAACAGGCAAAGGCATATGGTTTTATTTCTCTGGTAAGCCTAATGGTGTGCAGGAGGCAAGGTTATGATACTGTGTTGGTTTTCATCCAAGGGAATCCACAGATGGCGCTGAGTTCTGAGGTGTGGCACAAGCTCAGCCCAAACCTAGGATCAGGTCCTGGGTTCTACTTCAGTCCAGTTTTTAAGAGTTTTTGAGAAACAACCTCAAAACATGGACAGAAGGTTAACAGATCAGTACTGTGATGGAGAAGGTGCAACTGACTGTGATGTTCCTGCTGGCTGCTCTTATTAAGGCCTTGGCTAGGGAAGAAAACATGATCTTCTCAGTCCCGTGACCAGAAGTAGCTGGGACAACCATACTGAAATCCAGCCATGGGGGCAGATAAGACAGTTGGGTAGGGGCTGAGAAGTTCTTCCTCCCTCTTGCATCATCTCTCCCTCCAGATTAAGCTGTTGTGCTGAAGGTGGTCCTTCTGTCAAGCAAAGGGTACCCTCCTGATGTACCATCACCTACCACTTTACTCAGAGAATTTCTGTGGCCCTTTGGGGTGCTCAGATCCTATAGTGACATGAGGTTGCTAACATTGCTCTACTGCCCAGAAATACTCTCAGTTATATGCAACAGTAACAGGTGTTATAGAAGAACAAAAAAGACTTGGTTTCTCTTTCTGTTTACTGTTCACAATCTAGACAGAATTAGATAAAACTACTTTCAGGTGTAAGATTGCCACCACCAGAACAAGTAGATGACTTTCTCTTCTCAGATATATATATAATTTTTTATTTTTATAAAAAAATCTGTCTAAAGACACCATCATTATTTTCCAATTGTTCCAACCTGAACCCAGGAAAGCACCTTAAGCACATGCTTAATTTTTGGTATGTGAGTAATCCTGCTCCTCTTTGGCAAAGCACTTAAGCACATGCTTAACTTTAAATTTGTTCTTGAGCACAGTGAAATGTAAGCTGGTGTTTGAGTGCTCTGCTGGATGGAAGCCAGAGCGCTCAGCACCTTCGAGGGCTCAGTTTCTCAAAGAAAGATGCCATGATTCAAGAAAGCTGTTAACTTTAAGTACTTGCTTAAGTTTCAGGTGTAACGTGGTATAAAGTCTTAACCTGTGAAGCTGTAAGTGAGTAATGTGGACAAACGCCAACCAGAGCTGGTAAAAGAATGAAGAAAAGCTCCCTCATTGTTTTTCATCAGCACTTCTCTTTCTTTTTGCTTTGCTTTTTTGGAAATATTGGCAGCTCTCTGCGTGAGTTTAAAGTAGCCAAACTTTATTCAGAAAATGAAGCTGGTCAAGATCTTGAAAATCCCTATTTTTCTACCCTCTCAAAGAACAACTACCTCTTTTATAACATTGTTATTAAGTCAACATGCACACATGTTGCAGAAAATTGATTGTAAATGTTTCTAAAGAAGTAATGAATGTGTACGTGCATAAATATGCACACATATATATGCACGTGTATTCCTATTCTCATAAATCTCAGCCACTTGCTTAATAAGGGATGCAACTTTGCAAGGGCGTGGAAGGAAAAAGCCAGCTGCAGAGAGCACTTCAAAAAATATCCCTGCTCTTAAGGCTTCCTGACCATCACAGCATAAGGGTATGCACTAAACATCCCAATGTGAAAGCTTGTCTTCTTGGTGGTTTTCAAGCTCCGGTGGTTTGTGAAGCATCAAACAAGTCTCTGGCTAAGATCTGAATGTTGCTCATCTGAGCACACGTCAGTAAAATTTTATGGGAGGGAAATTCCACATTTTAAGGAAAAAAAGAAAGTAGTGGAGGTTTGTGTCTGGTTCTCTTTAAAAAATGGCAGCTGTTTGAAAGCTGCCTGCAAGTTCAAAATGTTAGAAGCTGGTATTAGGAGCTCAAACCTGCTGTTAACAGAAATGAAGGAATGGATATCATGACCACATATGTGATATTGATGCAAGAGCTGATGTGGAGTCAGAAAGAGAGCACTGTTGTGTGGATGTTACACTTGTAAATTATGTTTAGGGTCCTCTTCAGTCTTTCATCCACAGACGATTGTTGTCTGCCATCCCCACAGTGTGATAAAAGGCTTTCTCCAGGCCAAGCAGTAGACCTGAGGTGCTGGTGAATACAGTGATGAGGGAAGAGGGTTGATTCTTTTTGTATGATGGCCCATCACATGGAAAATAGTTCAGTCAGAACATTAAGCAGAAATCAGAATGTATTTTTCTTCAAAATAAAACAAAGAGGATGAATTAAGGTGAAACAAAACTTCTGTTTTAATTAATTCTGGTCTGTTTTGGATACCTTCCCAGATCAGGCCATTTTTTAAAAGGAAAAATAATACCAATAAATGAACATTAATGATGAAATAAAATGTTTGAAATTTTTCCATATGACACCTTTTCATTTGTAACACGTCAAAGAGTAGCATTTTGACACCTAAGAAAATTTAGCCATATATTTTTCTCCTTAAAACTCACTGTCTTGCCAAGTCTTAATTCAGCACATGATTCTGCCCTCCTCAAAATACATTTTTGGTGGTAGTAACTGTTTTGGTAATTCCATGCCTACAGCAGGGGCAGCAGTGGGACAGGAGAGGACATCTCATAGTACCAGTTGTCCTGGAGGTATGACCCATGGTAGGACATGGTTGCCCTAAAGGCATCTGCTCCTGTGGGGATGTGTCTGCTACCCTTGTAGATGTGTGGAGTTGGTCCATAACACCAGCAGGAAACATCTGCCAATTTATTCATTCAGGTCTGGATCTCCAGCTCAAACCCTCCTGAGCACCCATTTTCCCAGGGAAAAAGTAGTTTTTTGTACGTATGTTTGCTTTTAACTCCTCTTTTCTGTAGGAACCTGTCAAAGTAAAGGGTTAATATGTCTGCAGAACAGTCAAGGAAAATTGGAGAGCCATCAAGCCCAGGTCTTCACTGGTGTCTGTCATTGTAGGCTCTGTCTTTCAAAGCCTATATAAATAAACTTCCTAGTAAACTCAGCAATTTTGTCATCATAAAGGCTGGCAGCCTTTCCTGGCAATAAAATAAACTCTAATCATTTCTTCAAATAAAACACAAATAGCAGCAATGCATTCACAGAAGCCAATTTTGTTTCTAGCTGCACCCCTCCAGCAACCCCAGCATGTGCGTGCCATGCCAGCCCGTGACTGATGGAGAAACACAGGGGTACTCTGCTGCTAAATGCCTAAAAGAAAACAGACCCTATGCCTGCAACGTAAATCAGGAATGGGCAAGGAGCTCAAACAAAATGAGAAACCATTCTGACCCTCCTGATGTGCGGCTTAACCAGAACAAAAATACTCCTGCCCCCACTGTGAATCCCAAGGATGGTTTCCTTGCCTTTCTCAAGCACACCTATGTCCTTACCAACAATCTTTTCCTTCAGAAGAAAAGCTCTGATAATCTCAGAAGAAGCCTGCCCTCTGTGGTGTGTCTGATTGAAACCCATGTTTTGCAAAGAATATGTTCAATAGACAACAAAAAGGAAACCTGGAGTAAAAAATTTATGCCTGTCAGGGATGTCTCATCCGTTTTTCTACAGAAAATCAGACAGAAACCAGGCAAACATGAGAAGGAAAGAAAGAGAAGAAAAAGAAAAGAAAAGAAAAGAAAAGAAAGAAAAGAAAAAAAGAAAAGGGAAAAGCTCATCAGTCCTTCCTGTCCTTTGTGCACCTGAACAACCTGCTTGCTTGAGGCTTGCATTGTATCTAGGCAACAGAAGTTTTGCCAAACATTTTGTGTTCAGGAAATCTCAGAGCATTTTGCAAAAGTTTTCCGAAAGTTTCACTGACCATTTCAGTTCGGAAAAGTTTTTTAGAAGTCCGAAAATGTTTCTTCAGGCATAATCTGAAACAAAACTTTGTGGCTTTTCCATACAAAACCACTTTTGCTTTTCTAACATCCTTATTGCTTTGGTTTTTGAATGCCATTTTCACTTGCTCAAAACTGCAAGGCAGTGTTTCTCTCTTATGCTTAACTAAAATTATTCACTCTACCTGGAATTGCTATTATTTTGATTTGGCTTGATGAATTGAAAACAAATATCCGTCTGATGACTTGAATTAATTGTGTTTCTGATTGCTAATGAATTAGAAAACATTCATTTGGAAAGATGGTTTCTGCCATCCATTTTTAGCAACCTGTGGCACAGAGGACATGGTTAACATGGGAAGGTAGATGAAAACATCTGCTGAACACTTTTATTGCTTAAAAAAAAAAGATAAAAGAGAGAGAGCAACTTCCCTGTAGAAGTTTCTGGCCTGGATGATGCTTAGAGAACTGAGAGGTTAATTCGCCTTAAACTCATTCTAATATGCACCTCACCGAAAAATGTTTTCTCTTTGGAAAAGCATTAAATCCAGGGATTGAGAGCTATGAATAAACTTTTAAATGAACTGGAAATATGCACATAACACATACACACTCCCTAGGATTTTCTTTTGTATTAATAATAATGAAAACATAGAGTATTACATTTTTTTTTTTAATTTTAGTAACAAAACCTGAATGTTTTCAGAATGGTTTTCAGCTTTAAGCCAGGTTCTAGCTACTCAGGTTTTAGTTTTGAGTGTTATTATATGATTGATTAAAATTGCCTAAAATTAAAACAAAACACAATAAAACAAAACAGAAAACACCACAAACCCCTTTGATTCTAAATTAAACGTCTTGTGAACAAGTTAAACCTCGCATTCAGATTATTCTTATATTTTACAGTGCTGTTAATTACAGAGTTGCAGAAGAAAGCACTGAGCATTCCCTCATCTTCAGGTATCCTGATTATATTTTCATTTTAATTAGGCTGCAATAAGTTAACATTTCATGAAGTCACACACAGGATGTGATTGTCATGAGATTTAAATCAAGGTTAGTTTTTCTTAGACATGACACAGAGACCAGAAGAATAACTGGAAGCACCACCACATTAGTCCAGAAGTTTGTGCAGAAGCTGAACTTGAGCACAGGAACCACCATGGTGGTTGCACTTGGCACTGTCCTGCAAAGGACAAGTGGGAAATTGCTGACCCAGGGAGTAGCTAATCATAATTTATATGACACTTTTCTTCTTGACGGGTTGGGAGCAGACAGAGGTCACTGCTAAATCTTGTGTACTGCATTAGGCAATGCAGAGTGAAAGGCCACACCTACGGAGGGAAGTAAACAGAACGGGCAACCCTGAAGTAATCAGTTGGCTCAGGTATACCATTCCATGTATGTCATATTTAGTATAAAGCTGAGAGATCATGAGGGTCAAGCTCTCTTTTTCAATGGCCAGTATCAGAGAAAGACTCTGTCCATACTGCCTTTGATCCTGACCTACGTGTTCCTGAATCCAAATCCTGTCTGTTGCTGTGATCAGTCTAGGATAGTCTAGGACTTACCCAGTACAGCTCACAGTATCAGTGGTGATGGTGATGTACTTGCCATCAATAGTGTTAGGTTTGATGTTGGGTTTGTATATATTTGTATATGGTTTATTTTATTGTTACTATTTTTGTTAAAGTAATTTTAGTTTTCTTTTCCAATCCATAAGCCTCTGTCCCTTATTCCCTTTCTCTTTCCATTTGGGAAGGCAGAGGCATTAATAGAGTGTCTGTCACACATTTAGTGGCCAGCCCAGCCCTAACTCTTGACACTTTGGGTGGATCCCATCCAGCCCTATAGACTTTAGTGTGTCTAAGTGGGGTAGTAAGTCCCTGACGATTTCCTCTTGGATTATGGTGGCTTCACACTGGTCCTCATCCCTGTTTTTCAAGTCAGTGGGATGAGTACCAGAGAACAATTGGTCTTATTATTAAGGACTGAAGAAGAGAAGGCATTAAGTACCTCAGCCTTTTCCTCATCCTTTGTTACTGTTTCCCGACATCGCTAATGAAGTATTAATAATAATATCCTCCCTCTGAAGGATCATAAAGCTCGGTTGAGTCAACCCTATTTTAAAGTGATAATTGGATTCTTCATTCCAGGAATTAAGAAATGCAGCCTCTGTAAATCTTTCTTTGACTGGTAACACTGTTTGTATGGTTATTCGCATTATAAGCTTGGGTTAGGCTGGTGAGGGGGGAGTTGGGGGTTTTTTTTGTTGGTTTGTTTGTTTGTTTGTTTTTCTGCTATATTCTCTGCTCTTTTCCTGGACAACCACTTCCTGGCTCATATTGCGTGAACATTTTTTATAATACTTCTTTCATCTGATTTTAAAAATGCTTTGATCAAAATCTCCCTTCTAAAAACTGAATGCGGTTTGAATCATCAAGTCATGGCTATTGTTAATAAAAGGAAAGAACTGACTTTTAATGACTTTGTTGGTGTTTGTGTGATCCAAAAAGAAGTCAATGAGAATATACCTGCAAGTAACAGAGGTCCCTTAGTGCTTATTTTGTGTGGCTTGTTTTTCCAGGCTTTTTTTTTTTTTTTCTGCCATTGCTGTTAGAATCTTTATGGAGTCATCCAAGAAGTTTTGTTTGGTTCTATTTTTAAAGAATACAAATTAGTTTGACTTTTGCTTGTTTCTCTGGGGATATCTTGTATGAAACAAAGATTTTGCACTGCAAGTCTGTTTGCAGAAAAATCCATCCCACGAACGCTCACACTTTGAAGCAACTCCAGAGAGCTAAACAAATGGTGATACTTGCTAACGAGCATTTTCACCTTTCAGCCTATGGATATCCTTTTTCTCCCAAAAAATCAAATGTGGCAGAGACCATTATAAGGCCTTGCATCCACACAGTCACTCCAGGCCACCCTTTGGTGGTGGGACTATCCCAAGATGCTTTCATTCCCATAGAAAAGCATAGGCAAAGGAATCTCTGTGTGCAATGTGAATTCCACCACAGATAAGACAGTCAGCTGCCCTCCTCCAATGTGCTCAGCCCTACATGCATCAACACCAGAGCTAGAAAATGAGAACCAGAGTCTTATAAGGCTGAAGGCAATCTGCTTTTTGTTTTCTCATGCAATAGAACTGCACAGGTACCTGCTCTTCCTTAAAAGCAACTATTTTGGCTAGATACAGGTAGTGTGTTTTCACTCGGTAGCTCTGGCATTAAAATCTTATCTTGCAATTTACTAATTTTAGGGGAGAAAATGTCAAATCTTCATTTGCAGATGTCCTGTGTTGAAGAACCCACCAAATCTGTAGCCAGGCTATCTGAGTGCTTTGCTATATCCAGGTATCTCGTTTTCAGCCTGAATTGGCTATGCATCAACAGCTCAATCTCTTTATGCCTCTGTTTGCTCAACCGGAGAGTTGTCTGCTGTTAAAAGTGCTTCTGACCTAATACATTGTACTCTACTCTCTTAGTTATCTCCAAATATATCGTTTGGTTCCTGACTTAGTTTCTTCGTTTCCCAGAGCCACCCCTTCCATCCAGTACACTCCCACCCTAGATTCTGGCAAAGCAACAACTTTGGAACTAATATTTTGGCCTTTTTTTTCTCTTAAGACATCATTTGCTACATCCAGCTCTTCAGCCTTCCAACCACTTGGTTCTGCCCTTGGACAGTACTGCAATTAACCAAGTGTGGGAATGACAATGTGGCTCATTTGAGGTTTTGTTTCCACTCAGATGAGAGTTAACCTCCCCTGTGAGTTCTAACATTTATTTTCCTGATGAATTGTTTATTTTTTGATTCTAAGTGATTTCTAAGAATAGCAATTTGGGTTCCATAAAAATTTACTCTTGTGCTTTGATACTTTGCACTTAAAGACACTGTTGTCATTCTCTCTAGTGTTGGCATGCAGCATTTGACAATCTTCAATGGAGAAAATTCCTAGAATAAGAGAACAAAAACTTGTGCTTTGACTTCATTTTCTTTTCCTTTCTCTGCAGATGCAAAATGGATGTTTATTTTTCATTAGCAATGCCACAGGATTTTTGAAGGCATGTTCCCTTTGGTTTTCAGACTGACTCTTTTCCGGCATTAAATTTGCCCAGAGTTTTAGCTTTTGTTCTCTGTTGATGTTATTCTAGTGCGCCAGCACTCCTGTAGGAAGCACAGACATTGCCTTGCTGTATCATGTGGTTTTCACAGTGGTATGAGATTGCTGAACTGGAAGAACTGGCTTGGGACTAGGCAGTAGCCAGTGACTCAGTGGCTACAGTCCCTGCCTTGAAGGCAACCATCTTCTCCTCCGCATGTGTAATGGCATTGTGGGGTAAGAAGACAACAGGAGAGCCAGTGTAACCCTGCAGATAGGGATGATGTGCGATAGGACTCTTTGGGGTCTCGGTGTCATCCTGTGGTGGAAGTCTTCCCAAACCTACACAGGCTGGGCCACCATCTCAACAGGATGCATCATGAAGCAGATGCTCAGGGCACAAGGCTGGATGGAGAAGCCAGCACTTGGCATTGCCCCCATGGTGGTTGACAGGGGTGCTCTGGTGCCTCTGCAACCTCCCCTTTGAAACTGGTCATTGTCATCGGGGTTAGCCCTGGCTACCATACTTGCACAACAAATTGGACAGGTGTTAAAGCAGGGGTGGCATAAGCTCTTGCCTGCCATTTCATTTGGAGAAGTCAGCAAGGATTTACCAAGGGGAAGTCATGTTTGACCAACCTGATAGCCTTTTATGAGGACATAAACAGGTGGATAGAAGAGGGTAGAGCAGTGAATGTGGTTTATCTTGATTTCAGTAGAGCATGTGACACTGTCTCGCACNGAGTAGGCTGTGAGAGGTTCTTCTCCCCCTTTACTCTACCCTGCTGAGGCCACGTCTGGAATATTGTGTCCAGTTCTGGGCCCCTCAGTTTAAGAAGGATAGGAAACTGCTTGAAAGAGTCTAGCACAGAGCCACAAAGATGGTGAAGGGGGTGGAACATCTTCCTGATCAGGAAAGGCTGAAGCAGCTGGGTCTCTTTAGCTTGAAGAAGAGGAGACTAAGGGGTGACCTCATTTATGCTTCTAAATACATGAAGGGTGGCTGTCAGGAGGATGGGGTCAGTCTGTTCTCAGTGGAGCCCAGTGACAAGACAAGGGGCAATGGTTGTAAGCTGAAGCATAGGAGGTTCCATGTGAGTACAAGAAAAATTTTTTCCCTGTGAGGGTACCGGAGCACTGGAACAGACTGCCCAGAGAGGCTGGGGAGGCTCCTTCTCTGGAGGTATTCAAAACCCATCTGGATGCGTTTCTGTGTGACTTGGTCTGAGGAATCCTTCTGTGTCAGGGAGGTTGGACTAGATGATCTTTCAAGGTCCCTTCCACCTCCTAACATTCTGTGATTTTGTCATTCTGTGATTTCCTGACAGAATGCACATATGGGAATGCCCCAGTACAGCCTGCCACAAACAGCAGTACTCATCACAGTAGACTTTCCTAACCTGAACCCTACAGATTTTCTCATATCTGATATAAATCTCCAGCTTGTCTTCCAGCATCAAAGACACTTTTGCCATGAGATTTGTTGTACAGCATTAGCTCACCCCATTCAGTTCTTCTGACCTAGACACCTTTATAAGAATTTCCAATCACCCAAATTCTTTCGGCTGATGCCATCTGATATGAATCACCCTAGCTCCAAAGATTTTATTTTGGTTTTTATTATACATATTTTTTGACTTGTTTGTTTTTTAAGACAAGCTTTCCTTGTCTTTCACCGCACCAGGAAGCACTCAGGGTCTGGGGTAACATCATGCTCCTGAAAGTGCTAGAGAGCTTTCTGGTGGCCTTGGAGCTTCAAGCCAACATCCACCCACATTTGTGGTGCCTTTGAACCGCTTATAAATAGATCATGCTCATGCGGCTGTTTCATGTGCAACCATGGGACCAAGGGGAAGTGGCTCAGATCTCAGGCACAATGTACAGGCTCTAGTGTCATCCTGGTCATCCATCAATTCTCAAACCCTTATGAAATCCAGAAGATATTCTGACATGTGATTTGCTCGCTCCATCATGGGAGACTGGGGGTTGGGAGAAATTTTTGTTAGGAAAGGAAGCAAGCAAGTAAACTGGCAGAACTCCTGCCACAAGGAATGAATTTGCACACACATACTTTGATCCCTTTACGATTTTTTTTTATTTGTGTTAGCCACATCCTCTTTGCCTCACCACTCAGCAAAAGATGCTTTAAATTAGATGAGGCTTGGAAAGCACTCTCTTTGTGGCTCCCTCCCCCCTAGCCTTGCCTGCCCCCAAGGCTTAGTATTGGTCTGGCTGCCAGAGCTTTGCCTAACATGAAACTGGCACAAATGAAAAGGCGGATAAATAAATGTCCAGGAATCTTGTTTGTCATATTTAATCCATCATGTTTCCCTAACACCCTGGTCAAAAAATTCTGCAGCAGTGTTTACATCATCCTGATTGAAAGCTACATCCGTGCATATAAATACCATTCCTGGATGCAGCTCCAGTTTCACATGAAGGCAGCTATCATCTGTCTGCCCTCACCACTGGGAAAAAAGAAAAAAAACCTGCATTTTTTCTTTCTCTCATTCCTCTAGCCTCCAGCACTTGCACACTCACTTTTTTCCTTCGTTTTCTCAAGTCTTCTGGTGAGTGTTGCCCAATTCTGTGATTTTCTAGTATATGCAATAGGTGATGAGCAAGTGAGACCTCATGAGACCACGAGGAGATGGTTAATCACGATGCTATGTGATGCAATGCAAGTACTTAGACATGCAACCTGGTAGGGTTTTCACAGAATCCCAGAATGTTAAGAGTTGGAAGGGACCTTGAAAGATCATCTAGTCCAACCCCCCTGACACAGCAGGATTCCCTAGACCAGGTCACACAGAAGCACGTCCAGACGGGTTTTGAATACCTCCAGAGGAGACTCCACAACCCCTCTGGACAGTCTGTTCCAGTGCTCCGTTTTGCATCATCACAAGACTTATGGGTGGTATCATGCACAACGACCCTGCTTTGAGGTGGGGAAAACCATCAGAAATAAACATCAAGCCAGTGCAAATAAGAGACATTTTCTTTTTCAGTGACTGGAAGGCATGACTAGAAGAGGAAAGAAGCTATTTCAGCACTATACAAGGAGCAGGAGATGGTCACTGACCTTACATCCATGCAGTCAAGGGCAAATGGTCATGGTGGTGAAGTTTAGAAAGGACCACAGAGAGTCCAACATGTCCACCATAGGCCATCAAACACTTCCCAGTAGTTCCAGCACTTCAATAAATTGAACAGCAAAGGAAATAAAAAAAAAAAGAAATGGAAAAGGAAAAGGAAAAGGAAACTCAAAGATGCTTGGGATTAGATGGTACTTTTGGCTTCGTAAAAAATGAAGTTTTCTGTTTATTTCATGGGCTTCTGCTAAAAGAGAACCAATCAAAACTGTCCTTTCCCAGTCTTATTTCCCCCCCACAACCTTTTTTTCATATGGTCAGTATTATTCAGTATTATTGTGTCAGTATACACTGAACACAAATCATGCCTTGTAAATTGCATTTTTCTGTAGTAAATGGTTTCATCACAAAAACTCACGCTATGCTGCCTTCCAGTGGTTCTCACCCCACTCAGATACACATATTTTTGTAAACTACTTTGCCCATTCAACTCCCTTTATAGAATGACTCTGATATTACAATGCACTTTGACACTACCACACAGTTTAAAAGCTTCATTTTTTAAGCCTCACCTCAATTTGGTGCTATGATTTTTAATCATACATATTGGTAGTATTGTCTAGAGGTTGGATTTTGCAAAAATATTTGAGACAGACATCCTAGAAGTGAAAGGCTTTGAAAAACTGGTCTCTGACTTGAATATCTCTTTGGGTTTGGGATGGTTTCTCAGTTCTTATCATTGAAAACCTCCAGTCCCAAAAGGAAATAGCATCTGCTTTATTCATCTAAGCAGTACAGTCATTTCTCTGGTGCCTCTTAACACCCCTTGGAAAAAAAAATAAGGCTGTCATATGATGTATCACAGATAAATCAGTATTTTTTTCTGTCAGAAAATACCCACCTATTTATTTATAAGTTCTGTTAGCATCCCTAATAGTGAAATTAGGGCCTTGCAGAGGAGTAAGACAGATACCACTATCTCAAATAAGAACAAATGATGTAACTTTTCTAGAAAAAGTTTTTCATCTCTGTAAAAAAAAAAAAAAAAAAAGAAAGAAAAGCACAGAAACAGACTGTAAACCCACTTCTACCCCACTTTCACCCTTCCTCTTTCAGCTCTTGCCTACTCAAAAGCAGGACCTGTTTCTGGCCTCCAGATGTCAAACCCACAAGCTCTTCCCTTTTTTCTATTTTTGCTGTATACTTTGATCTTCTGCAACGGCTGCCCGGGGAAGCAGGGGGAGGCTCATGAGGCTGGTGTTGCAGGATCCTGCCATCCCACTTTGAGCCCACAGTCTTCATCCCTTCGCTTCCTGTTGCCCTTCCTGCCCAAAAGATGGAGTGAAAAACAGGGAGAGAAGTGAGGGAAAGACAATAGCGAGAGATGGGGAGCAGGGCTGAGAGGATCACAGAATCATATAATCACAGAATTGATATGATTGCAATCATCATGTCCAACTGTTAACCTAACACTACCATGCTCACCACTGAACCATATCCCCTAGCACCACTTCGACACATTTTTTGAACACTTCCAGAATGGAAGCTCCACTGCTTCCCTAGGTAGCCTGTTCAACACTTCATAACTTTATTGATGACTTGGATGAGGGGATAGAGTGCATCCTTAGTAAGTTTGCAGATGACACTAAGCTGGGTGGGAGTGTCGATCTGCTTGAGGGTAGGCAGGCTCTGCAGAGGGACCTAGACAGGCTAGATCAATGGGCAGAGGTCAATGGGATGAGTTTTAATAAGGCTAAATGTAGAGTCCTGCATTTTGGGAGTAACAACCCCCAGCAGCACTACAGGCTCGGGGAGGAGTGGCTGGAGAGCTCCCCAGCAGAGAAGGACCTGGGGCTGTTGATTGACAGCCGGCTGAACATGAGTCAGCAGCGTGCCCAGGTGGCCAAGAAGGCCAATGGTATCCTGGCTTGTATCAGGAATAGTGTGACCAGTAGGAGCAGGGAGGTGATCTTGCCACTGTACTCAGCACTGGTGAGGCCACACCTTGAGTACTGTGTGCAGTTTTGGGCACCGCAGTATAGGGAGGACATTGAGGTGCTGGAGAGGGTGCAGAGAAGGGCACCTAGGCTCATGAGGGGTCTGGAGAACAGGCCTTATGAGGAGAGGCTTAGGGAGCTGGGGTTGTTTAGCCTGGAGAAGAGGAGGCTGAGGGGAGACCTTATTGCTCTCTTCAGCTACTTGAAAGGCCATTCTAGGGAGGTGGGTGTTGGCCTCTTCTCCCTTGTGACTAGTGACAGGACTAGAGGGAATGGGCTTAAGTTGTGCCAAGGTAGGTTTAGATTAGATATTAGGAAGAATATCTTTACTGAAAGAGTGGTTAGATATTGGAATAGGCTGCCCAGGGAGGTGGTGGAGTCACCATCCCTGGAGGTTTTTAAGAAGAGGATAGATGTGTTTCTTCAGGGGATGATTTAGGGATAAGAGTAGTGTAGGGCTATTGGTTGGACTAGATGATCTTGAGGGTCCTTTCCAACCTTAATGATTCTGTGATTCTGTGATAACGCTTGATAACCCTATCAGAGAAGAAATTTTTCCTAGTATCTAATGTGAACCTCCCCTGGAGTAACTTGAAGCCATTTTCTCTTGTCCTACCATTTGTTACTTGGGAGAAGACTGACCCCCAACTTGCTTACAACCTCCTTTCAGGCAATTCTAAAGAAAGATACGCAATTCTCTGAGCCTTCTTTTCTCCAGACTAAACAATCCCAGTTCCCTCAAGTGCTCCTCACAACACTTGTTCTCTAGACCCCATCACCAGCTTTGTTGCTCTTCTCTGGATATGTTCTAGTAGCTCAATGTCTTTCTTTTAATGAGGGGCCCAAAACTGAACACAGTATTTGAGGTGTGGCCTCACAAGTCCCGAGTACAGGGGGATGATCACTTCCTTAGTCCTGCTGGCTACACTATTTTTGATACAAGCCAGGATGCTGTTGGTCTTCTTTACCACCTGGGCACACTGCTGGTGCATGCTCATCTGGTTGTCAACCAATATTCCCAGGTCTTTTTCTCTTTGGCAGCTTTTCAGTCACTCTGCCCCCAGTCTATAGCACTTCATGGGGTTGTTGTGACTGAAGTGCAGGTTCTGGCACTTGGCCTTGTTGAACTTCATTGCATTGGCCTCAGCCTATAGATCAAGCCTGTCCAGATCCCTCTGTAGTGTTTTCCTGCCCTCAAGCAGATCAACACTTCCACCCAACTTGGTGCCATCTGCAAACTAGCTGAGGGTGGATTCAATTCCTTCACCCAAATTGCTTTAACAGGACTGGCCCCAATACTGTGACCTGGGGAACACCACTTGTGACTGGTAACCAGCTAGACTAAACTCCATTCACAACCATTCTTTGGGGTTCACTATCCAGCCAGTTTATTAACACAATGAAGAGTACACCTGCCCAAGCCATGTGCAGCCAGTTTCTTCAGGAGAATGCTGTGGGAGACCATATCAAAGACTTTACAAAGGTCCAAATAGACAACATCCACAGCCTTTTCCTTATCCACTAAGTGGGTCACCTTGTTATAGAAGGAGATCATGTTAGTCAAGCAGGACCTGCCTTTTATAAACCAGTGCTGGCTGGGCCTGATCCCCTGGTTTTCCTGTAAAAGCCATGTGATCTACTCCATAACCTTCCCTGGCACCAAGGTCAGACCAAGAGGTCTATAGCCATCCATTGCAGTGCTACAGTCATTTGACTCATCCCACCATGCTACCAAAATGTCATAGTTTTCCTGCTGCACAATGGCTTCCAGGTCCTCCTTTTTGTTGCTCATACTGTGTGCATTAGTGTAGATGCACTTCATTTGGGGTATTCATGTCACCTCCAGCACTGGTGTACCACCCTTAGACTCATCTCTAGAGAGTCTGGTTTTACTCTCTTCCTCTTTCAAATCTAGTTTGAAGCACTCTCAGTGAGCCCTGCTAACTCTTGAGCTAGGATCCTTTTCCCCCTGTGAGACAGATGAACCCCATCTGTCACCAGCAGGCCTTGTTTAAGAAAGCACTCATTAGCTACTGCCTGCCTTTCATCCACCCCAAATAAATCTCACCTGGTCTGCAAACATTTGATCACCCTGGACTTTCCTTTTACCTGTACTGATGGCTGAACACCACAGCATTAAAGACACAGGAATGTGCTATCTATAGCATCGTAAGTAAGGTAACATATAAATCACTCGCTACTGGTAGGGAGCCTGACCTCCAGGCACCTGCAAAAGAGATGGGATTCCCTTTCAAAGGCAACTGAGTCATTCCCAGAGCAGCGTCTCTCTTGTAATTCGTTGCATTCTCAATGGGCTGCATTGCCCCATAGTGTCTTGCACTGTCTAACACCTTCAAAACCACCTTCTCTTCAATAAAAAATAAATATTTTTCATGCAATACCATAGAAGGAAATTACTCTATCAATGGGACTCATTCCTGAAGCAAAGGAAGTAATATTACAGCTGGAAGGTCAGTGTCCAGTTTGAGAGATGTGAATGTCTTTTTTCTGTTCCCCTGCCAATGTTTTATTGTTGTGGTGGGTAATATAGGAAAGCTTTCACAGCACAGCTCAGCTTGGCTTGAGAAACTCACTCAACAAATCCAGACTGGTAAAAGTGCTGAGAGGATTGCGTGTCTTGATGCTTTTACTGCCAAAAAGGACAAAGGGGAAAATGGTGGTTTTAAAAACCTGTGGGGACAGGAGGGAGTTGATGTTTGTGACTGAAACAAATAGCATCAGGCTCAGAGCCTCATTCAACCTGACCTTGAATGTTTCCAGGAATGGGGCTTCTACCACCTCTCTGGGCAACCCGTGCCAGTGTTTCACCATCCTCACTGTAAAAAGTTTCTCCCGTTTATCTAGTTTAAATCCGTCCTCCCTTAGTTTAAAATTGTTACCCCTTCTCCTGTCCCAACAGGGCCTGCTAAAAAGATCGTCCTATTTTTCCTATAAACCCCCTTTAAGCACTGAAAGGGCACCAAAAGGTCTCTCTGGAACCTTCTCTTCTCCAGGCTGAACAATCCCATAACAACCCCCAGCAGTGCTACAGGCATGGGGAGGAGGGGCTGGAGAGCTGCCAGGCAGAGAGGGACCTGGGGGTACTGATTGACAGCCAGCTGAACATGAGGCAGCAGTGTGCCCAGGTGGCCAAGAAGGCCAACGTCATCCTGGCCTGTATCAGGAACAGTGTTGTCAGCAGGAGCAGGGAGGTGATCATGCCCCTTTACTCAGGTTTGGTGAGGCCTCACCGAGAGTACTGCATCCAGTTTTGGGCCCCTCACTATAAAAGGGACATTGAGGTGCTGGAGGGGGTCCAGAGGCGGGTTACCAAGCTGGTAAAGGGCTTAGAGCATAAGTCTTATGAGGAAAGACTGAGGGATCTGGGCCTGTTTAGCCTGGAAAAGAGAAGATTGAGAGGAGACCTCATCGCTCTCTATAACTACCTGAAGAGAGGTTGTAGAGAGGCAGGAACTGGTCTGTTCTCCCTAGTGGAGAGTGATAGGACAAGGGGAAATGGATGGAAACTGCGCCAGGGGAGGTTCAGGTTAGATATTAGGAAGAATTTCTTTACTGAAAGGGTTGTCAGCCATTGGAACAGGTTGCCCAGGGAGGTGGTTGAGTCACCATCCTTGGAGGTGTTTAAGAGATGGGTGGATGTTGCATTGGAAGGAATTGTTTAGCAAGTTGATAGGGCTAGGACAAAGGCTGGACTTGATGATCTTCAAGGTCTCTTCCAGCTGTAACTATTCTATGATTTTATGTCTCTCAGCCTGTCCCCACAGGAGAGGTGTTCCAGCCTTCTGATCATTCTTGTGGCCCTTCTCTGGACCCACTCCAACAGTTCAATGTGATTCTCATGCTGAGTGATGGATATTAAAGTGTAATGTCCCTTGGTTATAAGGGAGTCGCAGCAGCAGCTGCAGCTCACCAGTTACTTCCCCAAAACCTACCTCCATCAGCTGTCTCAGCCCCTTAACCTAATCCAGCCCTGGCAGTAGAGATGCTGGCACAGATCTGCTGCCATCCCCTCCCATGTTCAGCCACACTTCTTCCTAACACTTGGTATGACCCGTGCCTGCATATTTGGGCATCCTTGCAAGCCTGCTATAGCCTAGGCAGCCTGCAAGCTTGGAGGGAGGTTCAAGCTCAGACATGCAGTGAGTTTCCATATCCAGGGCACACCAATGGGGCAGAGGGTTCATAGGATCATAGGACTGTCAGAGTTGGAAGGGACCTCAAAGATCATTTAGTTTCAACCCCCCTGCCTGGCAGGGACACCATCCACTAGATCAGATTAACCAGGGCCCCACCAAGCCTTGTCTTAAAAGTTTCCAGGGATGACGCTTCCACAACCTCTCTGGGCAACCTGTTCCACTGTCTAACCACCCTCATAGTGAAGAACTTCTTCTTAATATCCAACCTAAATCTACCCTCCTCTAGCTTACACCTATTTCCTCTGGTTCTATCACTGTCTGACCTCCTAAAAAGTCCCTCGCCAGCTTTCTTGTAGGCCCCCTTCAGATACTGGAAGGCTACAATAGGGTCTCCTCGGAGCCTTCTCCTCTGCAGACTGAACAATCCCAACTCTCTCAGTCTGTCCTCACAGGAGAGGTGCTCCAGTCCTCTGATCATTCTCGTGGCCCTTCTCTAGACTTGCTTCAGAACCCCCATATCCCTCTTGGAATAGGGGCTCTAGAACTGGACGCAATATTCCAGGTGGGGTCTCACGAGTGCAGAGTAGAGGGGTAGAATCACCTCCCTCGACCTGCTGGCCACACTTCTCTTGATGCAGCCCAGGATACGGTTGACCTTCTGGGCTGCATGCACACACTGGCAGCTCATGTCGAGCTTCACGTTGCTGAGATATCCTGAAGCCTGGTTAACCTTTTTCCAATTGCATAACCAACAGTGAGCTTGGGAGTTATGCCAGAGCACAAGAGTTGTCCTCCCACTTAAGCTTAGCCCGTGTGGGTGGGACAATCTGACCCTAACACTCTCCTGAGGAACCTATGGATGGAAGTAGCCCCAGTATCTCCTCCAAAAAAGTGGGCTACCAGAGAGATGGAATAGCTTTCCAGAAACCCAAGCCAGAGCAGCTTTTCAGCTGCAGAGCACTAAGATGATTTAGAAGGTAAAACACTTGAGTTTGTGTTGAATTTCACTTTCCTGTGCTCCCCAGCACCCACCTGGTTGTCTGTTATTTTCCAGCCCTCCCTTGCTACACCCACCCCGCTCCCAGCCACCATCACCTCGTTGCTTATTGTGGCACTGGCTGGGGTGATGACAGGCAGACTTTGCACATGCCGAGGAGTTGCACAGTGAGTGCTCCACAGGTCAGAGCCCCACCCAGCCACCTACCTCCCTGTCCCCAGAGGAGCTCACCTTTGCCTGGACCTTGCTGTGGGGATGCTGCCTCCACCCAAGTACCCACCACCTACTTTCTCCTTGGTGTTTTGTTGTAGCCACACAAACTAAAACCAGTGTCAACAATGTGCAAACAGGTGTTTCCTATATGTACATATGTGTACATGTACATATAGATATATCCCTGACAGGGCACTGAAAGTACTTACTGTTTTCTATTTAAAAGCTTCAGTTTTGCCCCAGGGCATTTGCAAAGGCCATGATACACATTACAGACAGATGCCACCACAGAAATTTCTCCTGCAGCTGTAGCAACTCTTTCCCTTGTAAACATATCAGTTTGAGATCAAAATTCGCTCCCTCCAAATGAATTCCTGTGTCTCTGCTAGCTGCATATTTGTGGCTGTTTAGTATTCCCAATTTAGGCATTGGCAGAAACAAAGAATAAGTGAGTATAAGAACACATATGCTGAGAAATGCAGTGCTGAAGGGTATCCCACCCTGAATTTAAATAGTAGAGCTAAAATATCTTGTGTGTGTGTGTGTATACACAAATGCACATATGTCACGGTACTTAAGCAAACATTAGATCCACAGACCACTTAGCATTTGCTTCTCCCATGTCACATTTGGAAAAGTGCTAATGCCTTATGGAAAATGTGGAAAAAACATAAATATTTTGTTCTAAAGCAACATAGCTTACCACTGTGCTTTTCTGACTTTCTCCTCCCTTGCAGCAAATAGCAAGCAAATAATGTACCAAATGCTTCTGCTTTCTTCATGTTAAAACTAATGTTGTCCCCTTGAATCAGCCTAACTGGGAGGAGGTTTTTCCAGATATGCATTAAATGCTTTATAGATCAACACTTTCTATTGCTTGACATCCTCTTGCAGAAAAAAACAAAATTAAGAAAAAAATATCCAAGTCAATTGCAGGGAAAGGTGACTCGAATCACCTCATTTATAGCCTGATACAGACTCTGACCAAGTGGGAAGGGATGACTCCCCTTGCCAAAAGAGCCAGTTTAGGGCTGATGCCTGGCTGGGCTGGCATCTCAAGGACCACCAAGGAGTCCTGGTGAGACAGCAGGGTCAGTGATCCCATACCGCAAATGGTTCAGCAGGTGGAGAGAGATGCTATGGGCCCCCATCTTCATGGAGAAGCTGACGGCCTCCAACGTGAGGAAATATACTCAGCTCCACATCAGGAATTTCATCAAAAATATTATGTCAAGGCAAAAAACACTTGAAATTTTAGCAAAGCTTGCATGGAAAATGGAGACACCAAGATAAGGCTGCATAGCAAATACTGTCTGTAAGATGTTTCATTAAACATTGCTGCTCTCCAAAAGAGTTGCGGGCTGCTAGATGAACCTGTGCACCAACCCAACAGAGGTTATTGGTTTAATATATTCCTACCATGCTGTGCTTTATGGAACCCTTCTATATTAGTGGATATATCTTGGCTTACCATGAAAAAAATGGTCTTGCAAAGTATTATGATTACCTCAGTGGCTTCTCATTATAAGAGGGCACCAGTCAATGGTGTTGTGCTGTGATAGAATAATTTTCTGTTGCTCTTCTGCCATACTGAGGGAGCACACCACTGAAGTTACCATGCTGAAACACTTCTGAGACAATATCATATTCCTCAGTGCTATCTTCACCTACCCATTGCATTGGATTAGTAGGCTTGTTATTTCCATTACATTTATGTCACAAGCTCTCATTGTGCTTAGGGCTGGGAAAACAGACAGATAAAATAGAGACAGATCCCTCTCTCTAAATGCTATGGATGTAAATGGATCTGATACATGAGAGCAAGGGCAGCAGCAGGGCAGCTATTTCTTCTCTCTTTTTCTTTTTCTTTTTCTTTTTTTTTTTAACTTTCTCCAGCTAAATGAACTACAGAAGGTTGTACTGGGAGCTGATGGCACTGCTGAGAAGAAGATGTGATATGTCACATAGAGGTTTTAAAGAAAAGCATGTACCCTGGGAAATGGGAGCCCAAGTGTTTGCTGTGACGGTCTTATTTAGATGTCTAGAAACAGTAGAAGGGAAGCTAGCCTCAACACAAGGAAAATCTGAGCCTGAAAGGCAGGATCCCTACTACCAGTTGATGGAATATCATTTTTCAGTGGGAAGGATTTGATGACCACAGCCATGCAATACTGCCTGCGGACTCCCTACCAGTTGCATCTGCTCACTGGGCTTAGCTTAAGCAACATGCTAGCACACGAGCACACCAGGAGATGAGACAGATGACAGAAAAAAAAACAACAACAAAAACCAAAACCAAACACCTCAGTGTAAACATTTGCCTCAGGCATGGTTTTTCTCAGTGATTTTTCTTCTCTCTAGATGGAGATGGCAACATGTGGTTGCTTACCACAGCTTTTGGAGTCAGCACTGTTGAGGAAGGGTGGCTTTTCCTGGACAGTCAGCAATCTCTTAGGATGAGTGACCTTCAAGGCCACAGAGATTTAAAAGGCTTAGGGGAATAAGTGCTCTGAGGATAAGTTTATCAAATGTAATAAAACTTATGGAGGAGGAAAGATAATCAGGGCAAAATGAAAAACCTTTCAGCATTTGAGTTCCTCCACCTTCTGTCCTAGAGGTGAGGAGACGTTCTCCCTCATGTCCTGCCAAGAAATGTCTGTAAAACTGCTGATATAATTTTCAGTTCCTCCCCCTACTTTGAATCTGCAAACCTCATCCCTGCTTCCCTCTTGGAGAGTAGGAAATGGTTTGGGTTAAATGAGCGTGGAAGCTGGAAAGCCTGGAATTGGAATAATTTCCCCGCTGGCCTTCCAGGGGCTCTGACAGGAACAGCCCCCAGGCAAAACTGGAGAATACGATCTCCTCCCAGTTCTTCTTCCACTTACACCTCCCAGTGCTTCACTTTGCAAAGTCTGCTTTAGCACTTGGGTGCTGGGGCAGACAGGGGGAGAAGGTTGTTTTTCTTTCCTTCAGCCATTGCAAACGGACTTCCAGGGCAAAAAAAATAATTGGCTCAGTCAAATGAAAGGGTTGAAAGGTATCAACTGGCAGATGGAAGTGTCACCTTTCCCATCACTCCTTCGGTTTCTTAATCCAAGCACTCGTGTCTTGGAGGAAACATACTGTCTGAACTTCCAGCTGCTGCACTCCAGGGTAATTATCTGGAAGATGGTGGCACTTTTTGAGCACAACCCTTATGTTAGCACCTTTCAGGATTGAATATACTTCAATATAGGGTTGGAATCCCCAGAGAAACCAAAAGATGCTGCACAAGTACAGTTATGCTTCAAAACGCAGGTGACAGTTTCCAAGAAACAAGTGGGAGTAGGAGGGATGACATGAGGAGGGTAGATGCACAGGGAGTTCACCTCTGAAAATTCAAGGCATCTACAGAAATACTTGAAAGAGGCTTGGTCTGTGCTGTGTGCGAGGTCCATTTCCCTGATCACGCACAGAAAATGAGCTGATTAAAACAAAAGAGAGTGCAGCTACAGAGATGACAGCAATTTATTGGAAGGCCAGGAACAGAAAGCTGCTGGAGACCTCTGGAAAAAGTTTTCATGGAGGATATCTCTGGAGAAGCACTATCACGAAGGAGCCCCGCATCCTGGCTTGATGTAGATCTTTCAGCAGTGAGGCACCAGCTGGGAATCAAGCTGTTCTGTGCCAGGCATTATACAAACACAAAGGCAGTCCTGTTCTGTTGAGTTTGGACTCCACTTATTTAAGACATCCCCCATGCACGCAGGCACTGACTTTGCTCCCCCACAGCCTGGGAAGACGGTCTTTTCCATCATCTTGCAGGACTACATGATCTCCTTGGGCTGACATGAAAAGCCTGCAGCAGAGGTGGGTGTGGGACTCAGGCTTCATGAACAGCAGCTCTGCCTGTTAAGCAGCAGACCAGCCTTCTCTCCAGATGAATAGGAGGCAATTCCAGCACTCTGGCAAAGCTGTTTGGAGAGAGGCCATAGAGCCCCAAGGCTATCCCTAAATCTGTCACAGAGCACTCCTCCTTCCCATAGCACTCACATATTGATATTGTTGAGGAGTAGAAAGAAAAAAAAAAAAGGCAGCCCTGGCTGTCCCCGTAGGTCCCAGAGGAAATGGTTTTATAGGACTTTGGTGGATGCAGAAAATAACTTCCACTTAATGGCAGACGCTGGCTCAGCATTTGCTGGCCTGAGACAGATCAAACACTTCCGAGCAATTCCCAAGTTATTGGTCCTCCAGCTCAGAAGTTCCCAGCCAAATCTTTATCCTCTGCTTCTAAAAGCTGGTTCTACTTTATGTTCAGGAATAATATCCCTAGAAACATGCATTTATGAATGAGCAATACTTTCCTCACCCCTGCAAAAGCCCAGTACTGGGCTGAAGTACAGGATGCAGCAGCATCTCTTGCAAAGGTGCAGCGCATTTTTGTCCAGACCCCTCAAGCACTTTGGGAGTCAGACCCAGCCTAGCATTGCTGCTTTTGCAAACCAGCTATTGGAACACAAGCTCTCCAGTCAGACTCTTCAGTTAATGAGCATCTGCATAACACATTTTTACTTCTCGTGACCCTTCATCTCTCATTATCCAACAAGCATAAACCATCCAGCATGGATAGGACTTGCTCCCTCAGAGCAATCCAGCTTTTGAATGGACATTGCATTTGTAAATGCACATTGCAGAACTTTAGAAACAGTGCCCAAACTGGATGAGAAGAGCAAATTATTCTTGGTGGCCCAAACCTTTGCACTTCGGGAAAGGCCATGTGAAGCACAGGGAAAGAAAAACAGCACGAGGTAAATGGAAAACTCTCACCTATAGAGAGCTATGTTAATTGGCACCAGCCAATTAATAATAATTAATATTTATAATTAATAATAATTAATCTGCTAATATTTTGATAATAATAATTAATCTGCTAATATTTTGATAAAGTCCTGTTTTCTCTTCAGAACAGAAAATTTACCAAGATTTTTTTTCCCTCCACCACCCCTTCCCTGCCCTTTTCTTCTGTCACAGGTTTGGCATGCTGTAAAGGAGAACATATGTAGCAGACATAAATGTCGGACAAAAGATGAGAAAAAGAGAGGGCAATGTGAAACCACTCTGCTTCACTGACGCATCAAAGCTCAGATTATATCCCCATCCTAAGATGTCCTTTCCTCCTGCCTCCATCCCATGGACACACCTCACTCTCCCCACACCTCCTCACAGTGTTGAAGGGGAGCAGAGCACACACAAAACCAGTACCAAAGGTGAAGGACTCTCAGCATAAAGCTAAGGTCACACATTCAGTTAAGGAAATAAAAAGGAAACAATATGACAATTCATTACATATTTCATGTTAAATTATTCTTTCCAGCCAATGCCTAGGGAAGGTTTGGAGAGCTTGTTAGTCTTGGTTGTCCAAGTCTCCCAAACAGACATGGTCATTTTGTTAAATCTGAGGGAGGGAGATTTCAGGAATATGTCAGTTTTATGTTGATTGCATGTCAGAGAAAAGGAAAAAAGTAAATTATTTCAGTCTTACAATGTGAGATCTTAATGTCTTATTTTCTGCTTTTAAAGTTACATTAGAGCCACCAACTTTGTATTTAAGCCACATATTATCCAAGCAGAATCTGTTAAAGCACCTTCTACCATTGCAGACTGTTAGCAAGCTGCAATAAGGGGCCTGCCCTATAATGGGGGACAAGCTAGAAATCAGGGAGGGACACTAATGCAGCCAGGTTCCCACACCAATAGCATGCTCCCTCCCAGCATCTGCATGCAGCAGTGCAGAGCAAGGTGCTGGCACAAGGTCCACCTTGTGCTAGTTTAAAAGGTTAAGAACTAGCAGGTCCCCAATAGAATCTCAATACGAGAGATTACAAGTCAAAATTACAGTTTAATAAAAGATAAGAAAATAAACAATACAATGAGTACAGCAAAGCTTAGTTTAAAACAGGACTAGCAACTCAGCACCCTGGGGCACAGTGGGGTAAGGGTGCTATAAGCCCCTATGCCCAAGCTCCACGTGCTTCCCCTCCCCCTGAGTCCCAAACAAAAGGAACCTGTCTGTTCTGCAGATGAAAAGTTACAGTCTAGTTGAAGAGTAGGGGTCGAGAAGGAAGCTCGGGAAAAGGTAGGTCTCTGGAGAAAATTCCTGCGTGTCCCAGGGCACGAAGGGATCTCAGCAAGAGCTCCTGCAGCATCTCGGTCCTCTTCCTCTGGCTCGGAGAGCTGTCTACAGTCCCCCAAAGCCCGAGATTATATACCCCTCTCACAGCTTCGGCGGGAAAACTCAGCCCCTCGCAGAACCAGTTCTTCAGGCTGTGTGTGAGCAATTCTCCAGAGGGGAGGTATCACACCTCTCATCGCACACAATAGCTGAGTCTCTGGAAACCGCTGATATCCCCTTGCAGAACCGGTTCCTCAAACTGGGTGCAAATAACTCTCGGAGGGGAGGCATTCACACCTCTTATCGCACAAACCTCTTCAATACCCAGCCTGTAGCTCGAGGGGTGTACGACTGACTTAGATTGGTATAGAATACACAGCTAAAACCAGGACACACTTGTAACCCCAAACAAGGCAAAGGGATGGACCACAGCTGGATCCATCCAGGGGTCCAGTCAGGACCAGTAGGAGATGGAGCAAGGGACAGGTCTGGAGATAAGTCTACAAAAGCCCATCCAGGAGACAAGGTGATAGAAGAGGTGGGTATACTTACTGTGTAGCCCAAGGCAGCACTGAGTGCCCTGCCCTGAAGGTAAATGGAGCCCATGAGCCCAAAGTACAGAGGGTGCATGGGGCAACTATAGAGCATCAGTGTCCTTCAGGCCCTGACAGTGAAACCTCCCAGGGTACAGTCCCTTTGGAATACTGGCAAATCTCTCTTTCCTTAATAAGCCAGTTGACCTCTGGCTCTAACAGAGTGTACCTGAGAGTCTCTGTGGTGCAAATCTTGGTGACAACTACTTTGGGGAGAAGGTGGTGACCAATTTCTCCATTGCTCTGGAAGATGCAAGAGTTTAGGACGGACTTTCTCCACACTGAGTCCCATTACCTGGTTCATGGAAGAAAGCTTCTGAAAGTCCAATTCTTGCATTCAGTTGCCATTTATCCACATTCCTCCCACAGAACCAGAAGAGTTTACTTTTTTTTAACTTACTGTTGGGTAATAAGGCAGATGTCCACCCCGGGTCTAATTTTGAGGAGATCTAAACTAAAAACAAATGTATTAGACAAATGTCTGTGGGTATACTGTTCCAGCATGTCTGACCAAAACAAGGAAGAGCAGCTGCCTCCTGTTTAATTTTTCGAGGGAGCTGCTTTTTAGATGGGAAATGGAAGTACCTCAGCAAAGGAGGGGGTATTTAGAGTAAGGCATGACTCAGAAACATAAGTGAGAAAATATAGCTAAGAATATGCAAAATACAAGAAAAGCGATGCTTGCCTGCTGCCTCTGCCTCCTAGGTCAGTCCTCTGAAGCATTTGGAGGGGGAACAGGGCGCCCTCTGAGGGAAAGCTGAGTTAATTCTGGAGGAAGGGCATGCTCTTGGATGCCTTCAAAAGCCCAAGGTAGTATTTCCGAGTTGGAGATTGGTGCTTGAACAGAGACGAAAACCACCTAGGGAAACAAGAGGAAGAAAACAACTGGGAGTGAAGTGGAGCAGCAGCAGAAGGTAGGGCAAAGATAGCAGGAGAACGGCAGGCTCAGAGAACCACTTCACCAACTCTGGAGCAGTGGAGCTCTCTGGTTCTGTTGGGTCTTTCTCCATCGGTCTCAACACACATGTGTCTATCTTTTTGGACAGCTGACTGTTACTGACCTTGGGTGCTCAGAATAGTTGGTGGGCTCAGTGGTGCTGGTTGCTCGCTGTCTGGGCTGCTCCTGAGGGCTTGCCAGGACAGCCTGAAGTCTGTGTGTGGTCAGGGTGCTCTCTTCCATCCCGGAGCAAAAGATTACAAAGAGCACAGCTGAGAAACTAAAACTGTATGAGAAGGAAGCAAACTGGGAGCTGGGGAATTCACTGCAGTCGCTTGGAGCACTAGCATTAACCAATAGGGTCCACTCTATATTTTTAAAGAAGACACCAGTGATGTATCTGTATTTAAAACCTGTCCCAGGAGTCTTTATACTTTCTACAGCTGAAAAAGACAACCAGATCACCCTAAACCACCCTGGCAAAAGCAGGACAGAGGTGAGCCATCTCACCACAGGAGTGAAGGCTTTGTCACCCCACCTGCCATCTCTTGCATTCAGGACTGGGGGATGCCATCTCTGGACGTATGTCTGATATTTGGTACTCATCCTCACACAGTCATCCAGCTGCTGTGGGATGTGAGGAATTCTCTTCCCAGCTCTCCTATTAGCTTCTCACTGTCTGTTTTTTTTGCTGATCAAAAGTGTTGTCAATATTTAAGCCACTGTTCAGAGAGAGTGCCAGTAGGGTCCAGCTATTTTGAAAACCCATGTCCCATTCTCCACTCTGGTGCTGATGGGTCCATATCTCAGTGGCATTCATTCACCATTGGTTATTTTGTTGGCAGGAACCAATGCAGCAAGCAGGTCATGCTGGATTACTCAAGACACCCTTGAATACTCTTGGATCCAGAGTTACCTTTTGATGCTCCTGAGTTCATAAATAGCTGAACTCATGAAGCCAAGGTGTCACCCTTAGAGAGGTCCCATCTGAAACTCCTCTCACCATTTTAATTTCCCTTAGTATATTACCCTGTCCTAAGAGCTTTACTCCACTTGTTAGGTTCGACATGTCTCTTGTAGTATTTTTGGAGGATTCTAGAACACGTTTTTGATTTTGCCCATCTTCTTTTTCTTCTTATAATTTTTAATAATGTTTTTCCTTCAAGTCACTGGACTTATTCTCATGTTGGCTGTAAGGCTTCAATATCAACTGCCATTTAAATCAACCTTCATCTCATTCAGAAGCACTTTCTCATAACACTATCCTGTCCGTGAAAAATAAAAACTTGGAGATCTAGGGGTCATATGGAAAGCACCTTGAAATACATCCCTCTGTGTGCCTTGTATTGTAAATAGTTTCTCTCCCTCTTCCATGAAAGAGAAGATACCCCATACCATATGCCTGAGAGAACACAGGGATAGCCTCAAAACCTCAGAAGGTGTAAAATACCATTTTCCTCCCTGAAAAGTTAGGATCTGGCAGCCTGCTCTAGTGGCATATCAGTGTTAGAATAAAAGAGATATTTTAAGCCATCCTGATCTGAAGAAGTCTCCCACAACTGAGACCAGCCAACGATTCACCTCTGGAACCCTAGGAACAAATAGAAGTGCCCAGGAAAGAAGATGAGGGGATGTGCCTACTAGAATCAGGTGGAAGAAGTAGGTTTTCCTGAGCTTGACATTCCTTTCCTCCTTTGGTATTGGACAGAGTTCAGTTTCCTGCTACATGACACAGAAAATGTGTCATATCAAAACCCCCTGTCTTCTACTCTTTGCCAGTAACAGACAAGAAACTGAAGGCTTAGGTTAAATTACAGCTATCTAATCATAGCCTTTGCTCTATCTAATTTGGTCTCTCTTACGATGTGATGATGAAGTTCCTCTTATCCAAAAGCCCTTGCTGCACTCGGTGCTCAGACTCCATGTTATTGGCTTGGAAAGATGACTAAATCCCACCATGCACTCTCAAGACAATCCCAGTTCAGTCTCTCTGTTATATGAAAAAGGGTTTGCATGGATGCTTGTGTTTACTCTGACTTCAGCGCTGGTCTGCCAGCAGATAACTCAGGTCAGAAGCTGATACGGATGGAACAGCAAGAACATCAGTGCTGGCTCATGTATAGACAACACACAGTGCAGCAGAGACACAGAAAGTTATGCATCCCAGCTGAGTAAACATTAGACTGCAGCTGGCCAGAAAACTGACTCCAAGAGAAAAGGACCTGCACAAAGGAAGAAGAGGAGAAAGAGATTTTTGAAGGCAAACACAGCAATATTTTCAAGTCAGCTACAACCAAATCCCTTGGTGTACTTTACCAAGACTGATATCAGTAGGTAAATGCACAGCTGGGCATGGTGAGAGTAAATTGTGCATGTTAACAACCACAACCATCCCACAGTAAGCAGAGACACAGTTTGACTGAAGACACAGAAGACTACTGAAGATAGGGTTGGAGATAGGGTTGGCTGCTTTTAGTCAGTTCTTCAGCAGCCTTGAAATTGTTGGTGTCTCAAAGAAAGTACTTTACAGATTCCAAACCTGTCGTTCACCATCAAGATTCTTTAAAAAATGTGAAAGAGTGAATGCATATAACCAGCCAAGCTGTGGAGGAACCTAGCTGCCAAGGCCCATTTATCATACTGCCTCAGCTAAAGGAAAAAATAAATCAGACCTGAGCCTGGTTTCTGTCTGTGTGTGAATCAGGTCACCCATGGCCATCAGAGCCCTTCCTTATCACTATCTAGCTGCCTGGCTAGAGTCCTTTACCAGGACACTTAGGGCTTAAATGAAATTAAGGCCATCTGACTCTGTTGTTTGGTATGCCTGTTCCTTAGAATGTGATGATGAAGTTTATCCTACCCTTAGGCTCCTGCTTCGTGTAATTCCCAACACTGACTGCATGGCATTAGTGTGTTGTGGTACTGCCTCAAGACTGAGTGCCAACCACTTTTTGTTGCCCCTAGGTAGAAGGGATGAATTAGAAGACCTAAGGTATAAAACATCTTCCCAAGGATGCTACTAGATCCATTCCTGTAGGGGTGACTGAGTGAAGACCATCCTGGGGTGCTGTGCAGGGCTGCTGGTTGAAGAATGGGGACTTCAGCTCGTCTGCAAGAAAGCAAAGGACTCAGCTTGAGTCCTGAGGCATGGGCTGTGTTTTCCCACTGGGTGGCAGAGAGCAGGACAGGTTTTGCATCATAAGAAGCTTTCAAAGGAGGGAACCACTCCCTGGCTGGTATGAGACAAGCCAGTGCTCTCCTCTCCAACTGAGATATGACCCCATCTTTGCAGCAAGGAAAGAGGAGCACAGAGCTGTGTCTCCTGAGCCTGGCATAAACAAAGGCATTTCTGAAGCATATCCCCAAGTCTTTGGCTGCAAAATAGGAAAAACCTAATCCAGCTCTGGCAGTAGAGATGCTGGCACAGATCTGCTGCCATCCCCCTCGCATGTTCGGTCACACTTCTTCCTAACACTTGGAATGTCCCATGCCTGCATATTTGGGCATCCTTGCAAGCCTGCTGTAGCCTAGGCAGCCTGCAAGCTTGGAGGGAGGTTCAAGCTCAGACATGCAGTGAGTTTCCATATCCAGGGCACACCAATAGGGCAGAGGGTTCATAGGATCATAGGACTGTCAGAGTTGGAAGGGACCTCAAAGATCATTTAGTTTCAACCCCCCTGCCTGGCAGGGACACCATCCACTAGATCAGATTAACCAGGCCCCATCCAGCCTTGTCTTAAAAGTTTCCAGGGATGACGCTTCCACAACCTCTCTGGGCAACCTGTTCCACTGTCTCACTACCCTCATAGTGAAGAACTTCTTCTTAATATCCAACCTAAATCTACCCTCCTCTAGCTTACACCTATTTCCTCTGGTTCTATCACTGTCTGACCTCCTAAAAAGTCCCTCGCCAGCTTTCTTGTAGGCCCCCTTCAGATACTGGAAGGCTACAATAGGGTCTCCTCAGAGCCTTCTCCTCTGCAGACTGAACAATCCCAACTCTCTCAGTCTGTCCTCACAGGAGAGGTGCTCCAGTCCTCTGATCATTCTCGTGGCCCTTCTCTGGACTTGCTTCAGCACCCCCATATCCCTCTTGGAATAGGGGCTCTAGAACTGGACGCAATATTCCAGGTGGGGTCTCACGAGTGCAGAGTAGAGGGGTAGAATCACCTCCCTCGACCTGCTGGCCACACTTCTCTTGATGCAGCCTAGGATACAGCTGGCCTTCTGGGCTTCATGCACACACTCATGTCGAGCTTCTCATCCACCAACACCCCCAAGTCTCTTTCCGCAGGGCTGCTCTCAAGCCAATCTTCATCCAGCCTGTATCGTTGCTTAGGATTGCCCCAACCCAGATGTAGGACCTTGCACTTTGCCTTGTTGAACTTCATGAGGTTGGCATGGGCCCACCTCTCCAGCCTGTCCAGGTCCCTCTGGATGGCATCCCTCCCCTCCAGTGTATCAACCGTACCACACAGCTTGGTGTCGTCAGCAAACTTGCTAAGGGAGCACTCGATGCCACTGTCTCTGACAGAGATGTTGAACAAGACTGGTCCCAGTACTGGTCCTTGAGGGACTCTACTTGTCACTGGCCTCCACTTGGACATCTAGGCCCTTTCTGCACTTTGGTTTTTCAAGTGGAATCTGCAGCATTTCAGAAGCACAGAAATACTTCTGCCCTTCTCTGCAGTGCAAGGTAGCATGGGAAAATGCACTTGGTGATGAAGGTGACAGCTGAGCTAACCCAGCTCTCACTCCAGCATCTTCTAGGTCTTCTCTCTGCATATCTGCAAGGTGAACCACCATCCAGGTGTTCTCTGATGGCATAAGGCAAGGCAGACATTCTATCTACCATCCTCCTTCTTTCTCCCAGTAATTGCAAGCCCTGCCCAGTCTCATCTCCTGCACCAATAGCCTACCAGGCACAAATGCTCTACTAACCAGGTGCCAAGTTCCCTGAGATAAAGAGTGGGGGGATGCAGAGCCAGGCTCACAGCACCCAGCCCAGCCACAAAGACCCTAAAAGACCTTAAAGTACCCAGGGGGCTCTTCTGGGGCAGGGACCCACAGCACTAATCTATTTAGGAGTTAAAAACTAATCAGGGCACTTCAGCTGCAGATAAAATGCATGTAACATGCATGCAGCCACATTTTCTCCCGCATATCTGTATTCTTATACAAAACTAGCAGATATCTTTTGGGGAACCCTGAAACAATTTTTGAAAAGGATAAATGGGAAAATAAGATAGTTATTAAATAGAAAAGTACCAAACCAGCACAGTGATAATTGTTATTCCCAACAGGCTTTCCTGGGGGCAGGGATACAGTAATTCAGAGCACAGGGTGGTTGAAGGATGCTGTTAGAGAAGGTAGCTGATGGTGGCTCATCTAAAACCTTCCCTAGGAATCTGCCTTAGTGGCTTTTCCCATAACGTAACACAACACAGCACAATTAAAATGTCAAAAATGAAATAACACAGCTTGTCTTTGGACCCCACTGCCTTTCCTGAATCAAGCACTATGATGATATGTTAAGACACCCGTGAGTTTTCCAATAGTAAACCAAGGGAAACCTTTATTTCAGACACCTGGCGTCCAACACAAGGTCAGCTGCAAGCAAAAGAAAACTTCTGCCTCCATATAAATGCAGCACTGTGTGATCAGATGAAAATCCTATTTTTTTGCAGCAGCATTAAGAACATGAATCTTTCTTTCTGCCTTCTCTATTCAAAGGTTTCCTTGCCCTTCATAAACTTGCAGCAAGTCGGACCAAGCTGATTTGTAGCATTGAGTGAAAATCAGATTAAATACTTGAATACTGTGTCCAGTTCTGATCTCCGCAGTTTAAGACAGGCAAGAAACTACTGGAAGGAGTCCAGCAGAGGCTACAAAGATGATGAAGGGAGTGGAGCATCTCTCTTAGGTAGAAAGGCTGAGAGCCCTGGGCTTGTTTAGCCCTGAGAAGAGAAGACTGAGAGGGGATCTTAGCAATGCTTATCAATATCTAAAGGACAGGTGTCAAGAGGATGGGGCCAAACTCCTTCCAGCAGTACCCAGTGACAGGACAATGGACGACAGGTGCAGACTGGAACACAGGAGGTTCCATCTGAACATGAGGAAAAACTTATTTCTTATGAGGATGACAGAGCACTGGAATAGGCTGCCCAGAGAGGTTGTGGTGTCTCCTTCTCTTGAGAGATTCAAAACCCACCTGAACACAGCCCTGTGCATCCTGCTCGAGGTGAATGTGCTTTAGAAAGGGGGGTGGAGTAGATGATCTCCAGAGGTCCTTTCCAACCCCTACCATTCCGCGATTTTGTGGTTCTGTGAAATTCAGTTGTTTCCCATTTAAGCTCGAAACTAAGCAAACCTGTGCTTTGGTTTGGGGCAAAATCAAAGCACAAAGGAAAACTTGAGAGGTAGAAAACAGCAGAGAGGGGAACCAAGTAAGCCGAAATGACAAACTGTTTTTTCCTGAACTTACGTGAACACAAACCACTGATCTCCACACATCCAAGAGCCTTTCCACACCAGCTTGTCACACATATCTAACTCCAAACTTGGAATCGAGCTTTAACATGGTTTAAACCACATGCAACTAGGCCAATTAAAGAATTTTTTTTTCAGAGTCTGATTAGGTCCTCCCTGCATTTTAACTGGGAGAAAACTTGTGTTGCCAGGAGATGTTGCCACTTTTGCAGCAGGATTAAGTTTTGGGCTACATATGCTTGGAAAATTTGCGTGCTTCGGCTACTAGCGAAGACAGGGAAAGGTTTGCTGTAAAGATGAAATGCATTAAGGAAGCTCACATGCTTGCTGATCATGCTGTGCCAGGCATCAGTAAATATAACCAGTTGAAACTGCATCCAGAAAAATAAAAGTGAGGTGGGGGTTGCGACAGCTGGAACCCAGAATTATGTAAAAATAAAACAAAACCTGGAAACATTTGCCTAGCTAAGCCAGATTTTGGTGATTATTTTGTAATCATTCATCACTGATGGGACAGGAAAAAACGCAGTATTTAAATGTGCTTATTTTTCGATTGTTTGTTTGTTTGAGTGCAATTGCTAATGTTCATGACAGAAAAAAGGAAGAAATGTGTATAACACACGTACAGCACCTGCCCCTCAAATTAGTCCCCAAGTCAACTAGCAAAACCACAGTCTTATCATTGTGGGCATTATGCGAACTTCATTTGTAAACTTGTCTTTGAAATCCTGGGCAGTTGCCAGGAATGCCTCTATTAAAAACAAAACAAAACAAAACGAAAGATATCCTGAAAAGTTATGAAATACATTTTCCTCTTTTGGTGTCATGGGGAAAAAAAAACACAACACATTTGCTTCTCGCTTTTTAAGTATGTACTTCTAAGAATGACTATGGGATGCTCTGAAATGGCTTTGTATCCCTTTGGAGTTCTGCCTTTAATCTGAAAGAGGTCTCAGGATTCCAAGTGTGTTCTTGAACAACAAAACTTGTGCCCTGACAAGCCCAAGGCAGGATGCAAGGTCTCAAGGTTTCAAGCTTCCCCTAATGCTCCTCTGGCATCCTTGTTGAATATCCAAGGAAACCTACTCTGCAGATTCCCTAGCTGGGAAAAGGTGTCATTCTGCCCTGCATATCTCTGGTTACCAGAAACAGCTGCATGTATAAAAAAAAGGTTGTGAGCTCTTCCTTATAAGCAAGGATAAACTCAGCACTTCTTCCCATCAGGCAGATCTTGAGTTCTCTCCTCAGGAATCCAGACAAGCCAGCAGGACTCCATGCACCACCAACAAAACACACCAGCTCAGACAATAGTCCTGTCTGCTTAAGAGGTGACAAATTTTTCCCACTGTCCATCAGCGATTTAGAAAAATACATGCACCTGACACCTACAATATTTAAGTACTTTTGAAAATGCCTATCCAAGCAGGAATGTCAAAACTGCAGTCCTCAAATAGTGGCCTTGGATTGGATCGGACCAAGACCTCACAAGGCCTTAGATATGGTTACCAAGACATAACTAAGACTGGTGCTACCCTCTTGGATCCTGGAAGAGAAGCTACTGCCCAAGGCTATTCCTATTTCCTGTTGGAAGCCACCCAAGCTGTGAACAAACACCCATGGGTGGGCAACCTAAGACCTTTCAGATTCCTTCTTAAACATGGGAGCCCCATACATGGAGCTCCTCTGGGTTACACAGGTCAGTGGCACTGGTAGATGTGACAGAGGTCCCCTATCCTTCTGGAGCAGCAATGGGAGTCTTGGCAGCATAACTCACCAGTCCTAAAGTGGCAACATCTTTGCGCAATTGAATCCAATCCAGGACATCTGAAATCTTTTTTTCCATCCAGCAACCTTATCCCAGCCCCTGCGCACAAGACACTTGGGGAGGGTTGTGTCCTTGTCCTGCAACGTGGCATGGTGAAGAGCAAAGCACCAATTTAAACAACAGCCAGATGGCTTTGGGTCTGAAATTGGAGAAAACTTTCTACCAGGTAAGGCAAACAAGCACAGGGATTAATTTTCTGGAAACATGCTGGCTCAAGTCTTCCTATCTGACTAAGGAATCTGTTTTACCAAGGAAGGAAGGTACAGAAGAGGTTTGGGACTCCTTGAAGAAAATGGAGGTGGAGGAAAATCCTGAAGGAGTCTTTCAAGACTTATTGGGATGGCAGATGCTAACCACAGAGGCAACAGCAGCTTCATCACCTGTCCCTACCCAGGGGACTCTTGCCTGCAGGGGTGGTCCCCAGAGTTGTGGTGGTGACTGTTGCACCAATGATGCTCTGTCTTTCTAAAGGGCTCTGGACCCACCTGGTGAACCTGGCTGGTCTGGAAGATCCCATTCAGACAATAAATGCCAAAGGGGTATTTTGGCAACTGCCTCCTTGCAGTCACCAACAGGCATTGGCATTAGCTGGTTTTATTGTAAAGCTTTATCTGTTGCCTGCAATTCTAATTTGTGGTTTGTAGGCCATAAAACTCCAAATTTTCCAGGCAGGGGGAAAAAAGTGACAATTGACTGTTACAGCTGCTTCTCTTTTTTTTTTTCGCCACTAGAAATACTCCTTATGCAGTTGTAACCACATAGTAAGCAAACAGACTGTCTAATGGCCAGTGCTGTTTATTCCAAACAGTATGGATTTCCTATTTGTAATCAAAAAACATAAGGAGTAACTTTCCTTGCTTGGCATAAGGTATGGTCAAGCTTCTAGGATACAGAGACAGTCCTGAGGCAAACTGTTCCTGCCTGAAGAAGGCTCCATAAGAAATAAAACTGCCTTTCACTTTTAGTGAACAAGGTATTTTTTAAAAGCTTTTCCAGCCTAACCTACAAAACAGCCATTTGTTTCTCAAGGTGAGTATTTATTAGACTCCACATAGTTAAAACCTTTTTATAGCCATTTAAAAATTCATTTTTTTGCTCTATGCATGGATGGGCTTCCATTTACACTTGAAACTGGTTTTTGAAATAAGCTTCATTAACACCAAACTAAAAGGAAACCACAGAGCTACAGTGAAATAGTAGCCTGTATCATTTTATGTGAGATGTAGGATAAACTCAGAACAAACTCACTATCAAACCGAAATCTGGCTGCCCACACTGAGCACTGCAGCTATTTCTGCTTTCCTTTAAAGTGCTGTTATCTGGTCACCCAGCTCACCACACACCAAGGGTGCTGCCTGTGGCAACTCATCAAACAACAGCTGAGTTTCACCTGCTGAAATACTGTGACTGGGGTGGGGCAGGGTAAGAAGCAAAGTTCTTTTCTCTCCTGATCAAGAAGAAAATCTGGCAAGAATTTGAAAATGTGTAAGGTAGCTGCAAAGCTGAAAGAACCAAAAGGAAGGTGACATAAAACCACAACAGCTTGGAAATATGGGTTTTACAAGGTGTGGGGTTCCCATATTCCCAGTGATTTCTGAAAACCTGAAAAGGGGTTGGCATGTTTACCTTGCAGAGTAATGTCATTATGTGGGAAAGAAACCAGGCTCTGGTGTATAATTCAGTTCAGGTAAGATCTGGGGTTGGGTCTTGAATTTCAAGAAAGGTGTAGAACAACGCAAAGGTGCAAACGAAGAGTCAGGAGAAAAGAGCCATCATCTCACACAGCAGTACCTGCAAGCCAGGACTGTAACCCACCCCAGCTATGGGAAAGACCCCATGGAAAGAACAACCTCTGTAGATGTAAGACGATGTAAGGGAGATTTAGTGAAGCTTTCTCATGAGCTTTTTATTCCAAGAACTATAATAAATGCATGAGAAGAGGGTGGATTTACTAGGGAGGAGGTTCAATATACATTTCTGGGAATAGGTTAGATAAGGAATACAGCAAACGTGCAGGCGACTGCTGGGTGGGATGGACTGGGCAGAAGCACAGAATCCAGCCCAGGCATGGCTCAAGGGACCACAAAGCGTTTTGGCAAGCAGACCTTCCCCAGAAGCCAAAGGGCAGAGCAAGAAAACTTCCTTGCAGTCCAATTACCTTGGCGGGAATCTAAAAGATATTCCCATTGCCTGCGAAGCCGCATGCCAAGTCTGGTGTTTGTTTGTGTCTGTGTTTATTTCTCAGAGAGTTTCTTTCTCTGCACCCCAGGGAACTGGCTGGCTAAAAGCCCTGGCCTTCTCATGGAACAAGAATTAACTCCTGATCTTGGAAGAACTGGGTAGAGACCAGCTCATGCAGAGTTCTAGCTTGACAAAAGTCTCACAAGTTGCAAGACACCCAGAAAGCAAATGCTATGTGACTTCCATCTGTGTAGAGACACAAAAAAACCCCAAGGCCATCTCTGTCATATGATGCTGTGTTGCACTAGGAGACTTTCAGCATTGCTGTCCTCCCACTACAGACATAATCATTCAGACCACTGTGGGCTTGAAGGGCCCATGATTCATTGCTCCTTGTCAAATTTGAAGGTTGCATATGGGAGGCAGCTCAAAAACACGAGTGAAAGGCACAATAATGCATCAAGCATCAATATTAAAGTATTTGCCCAAGCCCAGTTTTCCACTAGCCTTTTACATTCCTGAACTAATTACAATCTTCTGGTACAAAATGGGTTTGCTTCTCCAATGGACCATGTTGCCTTGCACAAGGGAGTCTCTGACTCATCCTTTCAAGGGCACTTCTGTTTTAAGAGAGAGAGAGAATAATAGCTGAAACACGTGGGGTCTTCAACATTTGGGGTAGTTTGGTGAAAAATCTTTTCTCTCTATCTCCTAGCAGGAATTAACTAGGGTCAGTGCCTACAAAGAAATTAATTTCTGTTCTTGGGATTTCCTGCATCCTAGCATCGCGTTTTCCTGCTGGTAGTGAATCACATGGTACACAGCACACATGGCACTTGCCCACAGTGACCCAGCTTGGACTTGAGGAAGTGTGGGCAGAGAGTGGAAATTAATGGAAGGAAAAAACCTGACTCACTAAGATAACAGATCCAGGGGACCTGAGCACTGCATGTGACTGAGCCACACCAAGCCCAAGAGCTTGTTGCTCTTTCCTTTTTCTTGTAGCTGTCTACAGAGAAGGCAAAAAGGCAGCTTCAGACACTTGAGGAAGAAAACACTGATGTCTCAGTGCTAACCTAGAGCCATCTGGTTTGAAACGTCATTAACGTCTTGTGAGCAGCAGACATTACAGGGAGGTATGGAGCTGCAGACTTGAGATGCCAACTGCTCAGAGGCCAAAAAGGCACCCATCAGCCAGTGCTGTTTAGCTGGATCCGTTTAGTAAGCTAAACCTCATTTTAAGGAGAGGTCGTCTCTGGAAGAACACAAGATCCATCTGATTTGTACCAGGGGAGGTTCAGGTTGGATATTAGGAAGAATTTCTTTACTGAAAGAGTTGTCAGCCATTGGAACAGGCTGCCCAGGGAGGTGGTTGAGTCACCATCCTTGGAGGTGTTTAAGAGATGGGTAGATGTTGCATTGGAGGGAATCGTTTAGTGAGTTGATAGGGCTAGGACAAAGGCTGGACTTGATGACCTTCAAGGTCTCTTCTGGATGTAATTATTCTATGATTCTATGATTCTAATGACATTCATGGCATATAAACTCTTTTCCATGGAAACCTATCTGCAGAATGATATGCAGGCCAGATGCCTTGATTTAATTAGCCTATACAATATCCTTAGTTATGTTTAAACATCTGACCCATGCTAAAACAACTGGGTACTTCAAAGCTGGGTGAATCATTTTTAATACCAGAGAAAAGGAACTTCAGAAGAGCCAAATTCACAGTGGACACCCATTGCCCTCCCGTTTGCCAGTGCTTTTACCATTTTCACTGACCTTGGAAATGAATGTATCACCAATTAACTAATTTCTTCCAAATTACAGAGTGGTGTTGCTCATATTCCTATTGGACTCTGACGAGGATCTCACATGGAAGTATATCCAGCCAAGGCCAAGTGGAATGATGCATACTTACCATGTTTCTGTGGCATTTTAAATGCTCTCTGCTGAGAAGCAAACACAAACCTGCACCAGTTCAACCATCATAGAGTTCGTTTCAGTGTTACCAAAGACTGAATGCACAAATAACCTTTAACTGTTTTATTTTTTGTCTTTGGCAGCATAGCATTATGGGATTCACGTCTACCTGCATCTCATTTCTTTTGATGCACAAACACACAGAAGAAGAGGAACAAGGTTCATGCATCAGCAATGGGAACAGTAAAACTTCATAGTGTTGTTTCATTGGCACAATGGGTTTCGCTGACATTTTGCATCATTCATAATCTACAAAGCATTAAATACTTAGGGTTATCACTACAAAATTTATGGACTAAACCCAAAGTTCACTGAACAACCAGCAAGAACAACTGCCAGCAAGAGGGACCAGACACTGTCTCAGGCTGAGTTAAAAAGAATTATCAAATTTCAGATTGCACGGATGGCATTTAGGCCACAGTTGTGTTTGAATGGTGGGTGACACCAAGTTGGGAGGGAGTGTCGACCTGCCGGAAGGCAGGAGGGCTCTGCAGAGGGACCTTGATAGGCTGGAGAGATGGGCTGATTCCAACAGGATGAAGTTCAACAAGGCTAAGTGCCGGGTCCTGCACTTTGGCCACAACAACCCCATGCAGCACTACAGGCTGGGGGCAGAGTGGCTGGAGAGTAGTCAGGTGGAAAGGGACCTGGGAGTGCTGATAGACAGGAGGCTAAACATGAGTGTGCCCAGGTGGCCAAGAAGGCCAATGGTATCCTGGCCTGTATCAAGAATAGTGTGGCCAGCAGGACGAGGGAAGTGATCCTTCCCCTGTACTTGGCACTGGTGAGGCCGCACCTTGAGTATTGTGTTCAGTTCTGGGCCCCTCAGTTCAAGAAAGATATTGAGGTGCTGGAGCGGGTCCAGAGAAGAGCAACAAAGCTGGTGAAGGGACTTGAGCACAAGTCCTATGAGGAGAGGCTGAGGGAGCTGGGGTTGTTTAGCCTGGAGAAGAGGAGGCTTAGGGGTGACCTCATCACTCTCTACAACTATCTGAAAGGAGGTTGTAGTCAGGTGGGGGTCGGTCTCTTCTGCCAGGCAACTAGCAACAGAACAAGAGGGCACGATCTTAGGCTCTGCCAGGGAAGGTTTAGGCTGGATACAAGGAAAAAATTCTTTGCAGAGCAAGTACTCAGGCATTGGAATGGCCTGCCCAGAGAGGTGGTGGATTCACCATCCCTGGAGGTTTTTAAAATAAGACTAGACGTGGCACTTAGTGCCATGATCTAGTAATCATGATAGTGTAGGATTAAGGGTTGGACTTGATGATCTTGGAGGTCTCTTCCAACCCAGATAATTCTGTGATTCTATGATTCTGTGTGATTTAGACAGGACGTTGTGGTATTGTGTCATGAAAGCCACAAAAATGCTGCAGCAGGCAAGAAAAGACCAGCTGGCATACATGAAGGCATAGATAGAATAATAGAATAATCTAAGTTGGAAAAGACCTTTAAGATCATTGGGTCCAACTGTAAACATAGCAGAGCCAAGTCCATCAAGTCCAAGATGATCCACCTCCAGACTGGTGGCAGTCACCAGCTAAGGCAAAGAAGAACTTTGGAAATTGGTAAATACAGGTTCTGATACTAGCAGAGGATCTAGGGTAATAGGAAACTTCTGCTTCCCTAGATAGCATTTATAGGAGTCTGTATTTGTTGCTTGAACACCTTTAAACAACTGAAAGTCTTACAACACATAATTTTATTTATAATAAAGCAAAATTCTTTTCCAGCTTGGCAAGTAATATCTTAGAGATGCGTGTCCAAGTGCTAGGGTAGTGTTGAGATGTGAGGGACATCACTGTTATACAGCCACAAAGGCTCAAAGACTGCAGCATCTCAAGACTGAACCAGGCAACCCATGGCCCAGCAGCTTCATCCTATCCAGCACTGTGTGTTAATGAAGTGATGCTCAGAGATGCCTGCAGGCACCTGCACACAACCAAGGGTTTGTCAGTCATCTGTGCAAGATAGCACCATGCTGATATGCCCTGTACTAGTCTTCAAGAGCATCTATCTGTGAGTCTTGGTGGTGTCATAGAATCATAAAAATCCCCTGAGTCAGAAGGGACCCACTAGCATCATTGAGTCTAACTCCTGTCTATGAAGAGGACAACCCCAAAAATTACACCATGTACCTGAGGGTGTTGGCCAAAAGCTGCTTGAATTCTGTCAGGCTTGGTGCTGTGACTACTTCCCTGGGGACCCTGATGTAGTGTTCCACCACTCTCTGGGTGAAGAACCTTCTCCTAATATCTAACCTAAATATATCCTGGCACAGGGTCATGCAGTTGCCTCAGGTCCTAGTGCTGATCACCAGGGAGAAGAGATCAGCTCCCGACCCTCCGTTTCCCCTCGTGAGGAAACTGTAAACCGCAAAGTGTTCTCCCCTCAGTCTCCTCTTCCCCAGGTTGAACAAACCAAGTGACCTCACGCATTCCTCACATGGCTTCCCCTCTACACCCTTCTTCATGGCCCTCCTCTGGCTTCTCCCCTCAGCTTAATATCCTTTTTATTTTGTGGTGCACAAAATTACACACAATACTCAAGGTGAGGTTGCACCAGCACAGAATAGAGTGGGACTATCACCTCCCTTGGCCGGCTAACAACGCAGTGCTTGGTGCATTGCAGGGCATGGTTGGCCCTCTTGGCTGCCAGGGCACACTGCTGACTCATGTTCAACTTGTCATTGACCAGAACCCCCAGATCCCTTTTGTGCAGGGCTGCCCACCAGCCTGTCACTCCCCAGTCTGTAGGGACATCCGTGGTTGCCTTGCCCCAGGTGCAGAATCTGGCACTTGCCCTTGTTAAACTTCATATTATTGGTGACTGCCCAGCCCTCTTATTTGTCCAGATCTCCTTGCAGGGCCTCTCTCTGCTTTCAAGGGTGTCAACAGCTCCTCCCAATTTTCTATCATTGGCAAACTTACTTAGTAAACCTTTGAAACCTGCATCCAAGTTGCTCATGAAGATATTGAAGAGTACTGGCCCTAAAATGGAGCCCTGCAGAACCCCACTAGTGAGTGGTTGCTAGCCTGAGTAATCCCTTTTACTATAACGCCTTAAGCTCGACCTGTCACTGTCCAAGCATCCCCTGAAAACATGCTTGGTATCTACTACAGCACCCAATTTTTAATCTCATCCTAGGACAACGGGGAACAAAGCAAAACAGCTCTCATTTAGAACAAAACAAAACAAAATTAATTGGAACAATCAAGACTGAGCTGCAGCTACCATCAGTAATTTGAAAATAAAAATGAGTAAATACATTAAATATTGCATCCATAGCATCATGAGACTTTCCATTACAGACAGTGTCATGGAATAACATGGATATGATCAAATATAAGATAAAATTTCCAGAAGTTGCTTACATACTGATATGAAATACTCAGTTGCTGTCAGTTTCCAAAATTAATATTTGTTGGTAAAAACTGTGTTTTTTTGGGAAATGGAACAAGGGATGAATCTATTATTACATGATCAGAAAGGCCAGGAACACCCACAAAACAATCCACCCCCACTCCCTGTGCATCCTTAATCTTCAATGCCTCCAACCAGTACCACAGCTGGCAATGCTGTAAGTGACACTACTTACTACATGGAGTTACCAGCATTCAGTGCTTTTAAAGCAATTTGATGTAAACTTCCAAGTTTTGAAGGCATTTTACCATCCTTCAACTCTCATTTTCTCTGAGCTAATGCAGACGCTGCTTTGCAAAATGTTAAAATAAATGGATGTCGCCAAATTATTAAAATTAAAGGCAAGAGCAGAGTTGGCCAAGTAAATCATGGCTGGAAACCAGCTTCCAAAATTCCCTCAGCAGCTTTGTGGAAAGACGCCATGAGAGAAAATGCTGTGTCTGCAAGCATCACCTCACCCTGGTATGTTTGGAAAGCTTATAGAAATCCTATGCCACGGGGAGTGGACTGTGTACAGATCATACATCATCCTGCCACCTTCTGGGAGACGGCTGAAGCCATTAATCAATGACAATGGCTGTCCTACTCCATCTTGCCTGTCTTGGCTTTATTTTTCTCTCTGACTTCCTAGTGACAGAAGCATCCTATGAAAATATTTGGAGATGCCTGTTAGTTTCATTGGGACATACATCAAAATAATTTCTTTATTATTTCTTTAAAAGCCCACAGGTATGCACCACCTGCCACTGCTCCCATCTTGCATGATGCTTTTAGGCAAAGGCTTACTTGAGCCTTGCAGTAACTTAGAACCTTCATAAAACATACATTTGATGGGAAATGTGAATTTCCAGCATTTCACCCATAGCTTTTCACCACTCCACTGAATGTTTGGCCAGGACTTTCTGGGTTTGGATATTTTAGTACCTTTTTAGGATAAGGATCATGATACACATGAACTCCTGGCCAGGCACACTCAGGCTGGCTGGTCTTCTGTTGGAAAGATTCGTTGTGCATTTTACAAACACCAGATGCTTGAGGATGGGAAAATAAAGCATACTTTCCAGTAAACAAAAGCAGATTCCATTTGTATCTGAAGTATAAACAAAACAAAAAAAAAAAGAAGAAAAGTGAAAAAAACTGCAAAGCAGGACAAATCAGGCTAGTACATATGCATCAGGGGAAAAAGTGATGGAAGCAGTGGGAAATGTGTGTACCTGGAGATGGGTTAATGAGCTCCACAGCACAACTAAGGTCTCAAAGGGCTGCAGCTTCATTTCACCTGCACAGGGCTGGTGTGGGCACATGAGGCAGGCACCAAGCATCTGCTGCCCTGTCTCCCAGGCACACCCCAGGTGAGCCACAGACCTCAAAGCACTCTGCTGGAGAAAGTAGCTGCTCATGGGTAGAAAGAGCATACACTTCACTCGGTAAGAAACTGCCTGCAAGGCAGTTAAATCCAGTTGGCAACCGGTCACAAGTCACGTTCCCCAGATCTGAGTACCAGAGCCAGATCTCTTTAATATCTTTATTGATGATCTGGACAAGGGGATCGAGTGCACCCTCAGTACGTTTTGTGGACAACATCAAGTTGGGTGGAAGTGTTGATCTGATTAAGGGTAGAAAGAGAGGGATCTGGACAGGCGGGATTGATGGGCTGAAGCCAATGTGATGAGGTTCAACAAGGCCAAGTGCTGGGTCACTACAACTGCATGCAATGCAACAGGTTTGGGGAAAAGTGGCTGGAAAGCTGCCAAGGAGAAAAGGATCTGAGGGTGCTGGTCAGCATCTGACTAAATATGAGCCAGCAGTGTGTCCAGCGGGCTAAGAAGGCCAAGAGCATCCTGGCTTGTATTAGAAACAGTGTGGCCAGCAGGACTGGGGAAGTAATCATCCCCCTGTACTCAGGACTTGTGAGGACACACCTCCAATACTGTGTTCAGTTTTGGGCCCCTCACTGCAAGAAGGACATTGAGGTACTGGAGCACGTCCAAAGGAGGGCAACAAAGCTGGTGATGGGGTTTAGAGCACAAGTGTTGTGAGGAGCAGTTGAGGGAACTGGGATCGTTTATTCTGGAGAAAAGGAGGCTCAGGGGAGACCTTCTTGCTCTCTAAAATAATCTGAAAGGATGTTGTAGTGAGGCGGGAGTCAGTCTCTTCTCCTAAGAAACAAGTGATAGAACAAGAGGAAATGGCCTCAAGTTGCACCAGGGAAGGTTTATATTGGATATTAGGAAAAATTTCTTCAACAGAAGGGTTGTCAAGAACTGGAACAGGCTGCCCAGAGAAGTGGTGGAGTCACTATCCCTGAAGACATTTAAAAGATGTGTAGATGTGGGGCTGAAGGACATAGTTTAGTGGTGATTGGGCAGTGCTGAGTTAACAGTTGTACTCAATGATTTAAGAGGCCTTTTCCAATGTTAATGATTCTATAATCTATGATTCTATGACTGATGATCTTATTTTCCTTCCAGGTTTCAACTTGCAGGGGACAGAAAGCTCATTTGGGAGGGAAGACAAGCCTGAAGGAGTTGATCGGGAACAATAAGAACAACAACAACAAGTTAAAACAAGCATGGGCTTCCCCAGCTGCGGCTGGCAAAGTGGAAGTAATGCATGCTAGAGGAAATACTTTGAGATTGCCTGAGATTTACTGCAATCCTGGTCAGTTCTCATAGCCCAGAGCAAATATTTGAGCATCACACAGTGCAAGGCAAAATCTCTCCTCTTCCTTGCTGCTGCAGGAAAGGTAATCCTGCATTAGATCTTAAGGTAAGATTAATGAGTGCAAGTTACAAGGAAAAAGTTTCTATGCCATTATATAAACTGAGAGACTCACCCATGAGCTCTTCTCCTCAGCCATATGTGAAATTCAGTGAGAGTGACCTTAAACCCCAGCCTGCACACTCTAGAGAGATAACCTAGAGAGGACAGGCATGTAAAATCACAGCTGGAATCTAGCAGCCCTTTAAACAATTCCACATTTGGTGTCCTGCCATTTGCAGCTCATATACAGCTCTCTCCCAGTTGACAATAAATCTCTGGTCTTTCTAAGCTGCAGCACAAAGATGCTATCGCTAACCCACTACTCAGCAAGGTTGTGGGTACCAAGTTGGGGTGGTAATCTAAGGGGAGATGCACCGGGAAGCAGGAGGGAACCACCTCTGAGCTAGAGGAATATTGAGGCTGGAGATGGTAGAATTTCAAAGTAGGGCTTGTTTTGATTTGTTTTAATCGCCATACTTCCAAACCATTTAATAATTTTCTTCCAATTTAGGAGAAACTCTTTTTGCCTTTAGAGGAAATGCTGGCACCAGCTCAGACAAACATAACCTAAGTGAAAACAGCAGGAATCCTAAAAAAAAAAGAGACTGTGCATTTGACTGGAGATAGTGACAGCGACTAAAACCTCAGATATTTGAAATGTTTTTATCTACCACCTCAGGTGAAAAACATAAAATGTCTGGGTGCTGCAGAAGCAGCCTGCACAGCCACTAAGCCCTAGGAAGAACACAGCAACAATCAAGAAACGCTTGCAGTTTAAACTTGTAGGGAGTTTTGTAATGAAAATGGTGGAAAAACCTAAGTTATAGCAATCAAAATATATTGAGGAATTACACCAACTTAAGAATACTTTCATGCCAGGACAAACTGAGGACCTGAATTTCCAGAGCTAGGTACAATGAAAGCAGGAGCAAAAATGAGAGGTCTAAAGAGCCCCTTCGTCCTGTTTTGAACAATCAAGTAGGAAGTGAAGAGCTTTGGGCTGCTCTAAGTAGCAGTGGGTGACAGCAGCCACCTTGCACTGCCACAAGCTGCCACAGCACCCAGAGGAGCAGGCAGGTCAGCAACACTGATATATTGAGGGAGAGGACTTGAATCATAGAATCACAGAACGGTTGGAGCATCACCCTGGGAGGACGTTGGGTTCAATGCAAATTGCTTCCCTTGCAGACTTTTTGCATGTGTGTGCATCTTTTCATACACTTTTCCCTCCTTTTCACTCCCAAACCACTGTGTCTGTGTGGGAACCTAACAAGTTCTCTATTCCTTTTGGTGGGTGCAGCTTTTTGTATTTTTGTCTTTTGTCTTTTTGTATTTGAGGCTGTCCGGTGGAGTTTAGGAACCTAAAGCAGAAGCCTTTTGCTCAGCTCCTACAGGCCTGGCTGGCTCTCAACGGCCTTTTCATTATTACCTTGACTTTCTGCTTGGTCCTGGCTCACTACAGCTCTGCACACCCTCACAGGGACTGTTTTCTCCCTCAGGCTTGTGGCAACCTTATGAAAGACCACAGGAAATGTGCTGTGGAAAAAAACATGAGAATATAGAATCATAGAATGTTTTAGGTTGAAAGGGACCTTTAAAGGTCATCTAGTCCAACACCCCTGCAGTAAGCAGGGACATCTTCAACTAGATCAGGTTGCAGAGCCCTGTGCAACCCAACCTTGAATGTTTCCAGGGATGGGGCTTCTACCACCTTTCTAGGCAACCTGTGCCAGTATTTCACCACCCTCGTTATAAAAACTTGCTACCTAGTCTAAATCTCACCTCTTTTACAGAATCTCAGAATCATTAATGTTGGAAAAGTCCTCTAAGAACATCAAGTCCTACTGCCAACCTATCACCACCATGCCCACTAAACCATGCCACTAAGTACCACAACAACTATGTTTTCTGAACACCTCCAGAGATGGTGACTCCCCCACTTCTCTGGGCAGCCTGCTCCAGTGCTTAACAACTCCTTCTGTGAAGAAATTTTTCCTAATATCCTATCTAAAGCTCCCCTGGTGCAACTTAAGGCAATTTCCTCATTTTATCACTGGTAACCTGGGAGAAGAGACCAACTACCACCTTGCTACAACCTCCTTTCAGGTAGCTGTAGAGAGGTTAGGTGTCCCCTGAGCCTCCTCTTCTCAGAGTAAACAATCCCAGTTCCCTCAACCACTCCTTGTAACTTATTCTCCAGACACTTAACCAGCTTCGTTGCCCTTCTCTTTTAGTTTAAAACCATCATTCCTTGCCCTGTCGAAAGAGGCCCTGCTAAAAAAGATTGTCCTCATCTTTCTTATAGGGCCCTTTAAGTACTGAAAGGCCAGAATAAGGTCTCCCCAGAACCTTCTCTTCTCCAGGCTGAACAACCCCAATTCTCTCAGCCTGTCCTTACAGGAGAGGTGCTAAACTCCTTTGATCATTTCTGTGGCCTCTTCTGGACCTACTCCAACAGGTTCATATCTTTCCTCTGCTGAGGACTCCAGAACTGGATGCAGTACTCCAGGTGGAGCCTCCCTAGAGTTGAGGCAAGGGGCAGAATCACCTCCCTTGTCCTGCTAGCCAGGCTGCTTTTGATGCGCTCAGGATACAGTTTGCCTTCTGGGCCATGAACGCACACTGCCAGCTGTTTTCCAGCTTTTCATCCCCCAGTACCTCCAAGTCTTTCTCTGCAGAGCTGCTCTCAATGCCATCATCTCCCAGCCTGTACTGATACTGATTTGAGGGGCGCAAGGCTCCAGAAAGGGGCTCCTTCACACATTCACAATGGTTTACATTTTGATTTATCTGCCATATACCTCCTGATGGAGGTGGCAAGGCAGGAGTTGACAACGGTGCGGGAAATCACTGCCCAGGCCCTGCCTGCTTGCTTGTAACCCCTTTGCAGGCAGCATGGTTCTCCGGCCCCCTCCAGTGGCTATAAACCATGCAGAGGAGTTAGCTACAGCCTCCAAGGCCAGCAGGATTCAGGCTTTTACAAATCCAGCCCCTGCTCTTTGCTGCATAGAGCTGTACTCCTCCTACCCACGGCAAAATAAATAATTAGGCAGACAGTCATGCTCTTTCACTGGAACATCTTTATTCAGCCACACATGGATCCAGGCCCGCCACAGATAACTCGCATCTGCTCTCAGATCTGATTTTGCTTCTGTGCACAATCATTTTACCCTGGGCAAAACCAAAAGACCACCAATTTGCACTTCTTGAAGTGGGACTCTCTCACTCAGGTTATGTTGCTTTCTTCACTGGAACAGGAAGAGCTAAAAAAATCCTGTACCTCAAAGGCTGGTTTTGTTGCAAAAAGTGCTTTACTTGACTTCAGGGATGGGAGAAAAAAAAAATAACAAAACCAAACCAAACAGTTCAACCTAACAGATGCTGTTCCTCTGCCTTGTGCAAAATTCTCAAAGACCAGGAAATTATATTTGGGTACCAGCTACCACCGTTTTATACTCTGGAAAACCTCCACAGCAACGAAGAAGAAAGCCCATATGAAAAAGCTCGCTTTGGCTCTCCTTTGCTTTTACCAGCTGTTTTGTTTCTTTAACCATTTTCTAAGTCTTGTTATTGCATCCCACCCAAGCTTACACCAAGGCCACACAATGCATGCTTTATATATTATGCCCAAATACACTAGGCTTTCTCCAATAGAGGGGATAAACACTGCAGAAATGTTTAATTTGCCACCAATGACATCCTGATACTCATTTGTTATGCATGGTATTTGAGCATGTCCCATGGACAACACTGAAAATAGTATCTTTACAAAAGAGAATGCTTTGTTACATAGAATAAAATGGTGAAGTCTGAGTTAAGGCAAAAATAAATGCTGTTTATACAGTGTGAAGATATATAATATGCACATATTATTCAGATTTCATAGAGGAAGACTCTTGAGTTTAGAAGCGTGGGGACAGCCAGAAGATAGAAGTTTTGGCCCTAAAGGCCAAGACATCAAGGTCTATGAATGCCATGAATCTTTTTGAGACTCATTATTATCCCTCTACAACAAAAATTCCAGCCTTCACTTCAGCAAAGCTGGGTTTATGTAGCCTCAGCAACCAATGCCCAGAGACTTACTCTAGCAGTAGCCTTTGCACTTAAAGGCTTAATATTATGTGACCTGACCCTCTGAGTTAGACTCCCTTCAGGCTCTCAGGCCAAAAGAAAGACAATCCAGCTTTAACTCCAAGACCTTTCCAGGAGGCACAGTCCCTCAGTTAAGGGAGCTGGATGGGTAGTCCAGGCAAAATGTCTTCTGCACTTCAAAGCTTTGATTCTGCAAATGTCCAAGCGATAGATTAACTCCAAGCTTGTTCACTATCAGTTTGGGAGAACCATTCTTTGACCTGTGGCTTGAGGGCTGAAGATATCCATGGCCAGCAGAATCCTTTGGACTCACCACCAATTGAAGACTCATGCAGTCTTTCAAGCTTGAGGTCAAAGGAACTACCCATACACAAAGAGGTCAAAGTCCCCATCCCCAGCATGGCTTGAGTAGGACCTAGAAAGGAATCATATCAGTACCATACATCGAATTTATGTATGTGAAGAGGGTGTTCTTTGCAATTTCACTCACACGGGAGTTACTATATACTCAAGCTACATCAGGCACTAAGTTAAAAACTAAATTCTCTGAAGTTCTTTGGGCCAGCCTCCATCATTCACACTGCGGCTGTGATGTGGACCCAGGTGGAGCCAGCTGTCCCCAGAGGAGCATCTGCCTTCCACACCCATCCTACCACCTTCAGCCAAAAGGCACTAATGGCTGACTGGTTTGCAAAACTATATGAACAGGTAAAAATCAAGGGGAAAAAACTCGACCCAAAGAAGCTGTTGCCATGGCATTTTCTCAGGACAACTTCCCTCATTTTCTGCCTCTATACAGTGGAGCTAGAGAGTATGTTCGGTCTGTCCTCCTGCAAAACATTATGGCTCCACCGGCAAGGTGACAAGAGGCTTTACAACCTGTTTGCATCTTTCAGGCATGTTAACACTTCTATAAAGCAAGTGCACAACTCTCAGGCAACATGCTCATGGGCTGCCCTGGCCTCCAGCATGGTGAAAACCTAAACCATCTGCAAGTCTGAAAAGGAAATACTGCAAAACTGCTGCCTTCTCATCTTGAATGCATGCCTACAGCTACATACTCTTGCCATTGTATCTTGATGAAGGGTTTGAAATATTCTTTGTTTTGGTGTCTGAGTACTGAATGTAACCACTACACTTCAGCCTCTTCTCAGCAGTGCAAATTTTGCCACCTTATCCTAAAATCAGGGAGGAGAGTGATGTAAGGGGCAGGCTCGACCTTCCAGGCCTGGTGATGGAACTGAAATGACATGAAACCATCAGGCATTTTTCCCACCCTTCCTCTCTGAAAGTATCTTGGAATAGATACTTTCACACACGTTCTATGTATACACACATTCTTCAATAGATAATAAAACACACAAGAAAGTCCATCATTGCTTATCAAACTCCACCCTCAACATATCCCACAGTAGGAGGACCAGAAACTAAACTATGATTTTGCATTCCTTCATGCCTCTGGAAAAAGAACATTCTGTAACTATGGTTGAGACCTATGGGGCAAGTCTACAGAGTAAGACTATGGAGCAGCCTTGAGAATCTGTTCCTATAGAGGCAGGGCTGTTGGCCAAAGGCATTTGAAACCAATATGCAAGGCAGCTTAAACAATCCCACTCCCCTGTTACTGGCAGGTCAAGGAGAAGAGAGACCAGAAATAAACTTGTTCCCAGGAGGGACAGTTCTACTTGCCATCCCATGCTTAACTCAATTCTCAAAAACAGGCCCCTAGGCACTAATATCATCAATAAATAAACTCACAACTGCATGAGCATGGAAAGAACATCTGGCAAAGAAAAACTGACCAAAAAAAATCAACTTATAACATAGGGAATAGAAAGACCTTGAATCACTAAAGTAACAGCAAGTACCAATCCCCACCTGGGTTTTTACCCAAGATCCTGAGGGACCATCATCTCTGTCCTTCTAAAATTGCTATTTTGACAATGCTTCCCACACAGTGACTACCTCACTACATTTAAGGAGCTGTCATACTCTGAGATCTGGATGAAAGGCTGTCAACTCACTGCAGAATGACGCTATTGTGTGAGCTTGTGACATAAAGGTAAACAGCAATGAACGTAGAGGCACTGGAAATCAAAGGAGCCCAGGCTGCTGAATGGAACACTGCATTTAGAAGCACATAACCTCCTTAATGTTTACGAAAAGATAAAATGTCCTTTCTTCTCCCTCTTCCATAATGCTGGCAGAAGCAGTATGCAAACAAAACGACCTGTTAAGTGGATCTGGGAGGGTTTTCTCTGGTCGTACTGCCACCATGGGATATGGAGTAAAAGGCAAGTAGGAATTTCTAATTCTACTGCATCTATTTCTATTGCATCATAATTGCCGCAATATTGCACGTAGGCAGTCTAGACATCCTTCTGGTGGCTTTTTCTTCACAGATACGTTCACAGGCATTGCATCAACTACCATCCAGCACAACAATACAACAGTTTAATTTAGCAGCTCCTCCACTGTTGCTCCTGCTCACTCTCAAATATTCAAACCCATTTTACAGTGAACAGAAGATTAATTTATCCATTGCTTTTCTAAAAAGTACTCTAAAAATCCTTAAGGTTTAGTGTGCTGGCATCATCTGAGTATCACAGTCCTTGTCCCACCACCAACTGCAGTGGCAACTGAACCATGGGGATCACGCCCCCACAACAGGTTGTGCAGCTATCACTTTCCAGAGGTTAAACTACCTTCTCTTCTTCTCATTGGTGCTATGGCAGTGGTCATGAGACTTGACTCAGTTCCAGGCAGCTGGGAGGAGGACCAGCCAGCCCCTGCCTTGTCCATTATGGTGCTAGAGGGAGAGCCAAGCTGCTAGAGCAGATCTGGTGCTCTGTATAAACAACTCATACAGCAGATTACATATTCTGCTACTCTCCCATCTGTGCAATGGGGCCTCTACACAAAGAAAGCCAAGTCAGCAGCACGCAGAGATGTGGATATAATTTTCCAAGTAATGCACAGCACTGGACAGGACACTTGATGCATTTCACACCAGAAGATGACAGGAAAAAATACACTCACTTCTACAGCAGCAATTACAAACTTCATACGGAAAAGAAAGGCCAGGCACTGACAGCAGAAAAGAACGGTGCCATTGTAAAACCCTCTCCAAGGCAAGAAGAGACTTCCTTGAATGCTCAAGGAAAGGCTTAAGTATGGACACTTCCCCCAAGCAGAAGTGCCACTGAGACCCAAGGTGTGTGTAACACAGATCAGTAACAGAGGTAGAGTCATAACAAACAGATATATGCTAACAGCTATAGGATATAATGTATTTGCTCATGTAACAGCCACACACTTAACCAGCCTCACCGCCCAACCAGTTGCAAACTAGAAATAACCAGTCAGATAACCAGTTGCTTAAGAACAGACACACAAAATCACTGCACCCTAAATCTGGAGGGGAGAATCACAGGGGCAGGGAATCATGTGGATTCCATGAGCAAAACAGTTATTTTACTGGGGAGGAAAGGTTAGGATTGGCACCTGGCTTTATCAGCACACTCATTTACCAAATCAAACTGTCCTGGAAAGCAACCAGTTGCCCTTTAACTGTGTTCATGAAGTAAAAATTGTTTAATAGGGTCTGGGATTGGAAGGACATGGATCAGATCCAGACGAGATTTGCCAAGTATTCTTCGTACAGCTATGCGGCAGAGAGACAAGAGGCTCCGGGTGCAGCCTGTAATGAAAAAAGCAGAGAAAAACTACTGAGGGACAGGGAGAGGGAGAGAGGGATGGTAGTGTGGAACTGCTGAGCTCTGACTGACAGCTGAGGAGCTATTTGCCACTTCCAAATGCTGAGGCCACATCCTACACAGCAAGATGAAGGCAGCGCAGGAGAGCTGAGCATGTATGAATCCTCCCTGTGAGGAGGCCAAACCTTTTGGTCAAGGACTTGGAGCAATGACAGCTGCCACAAGGGCAGTTTGGAAGGGCAAGCCGAAGACTACCCAGGGTTGTGACCATGGTGCCAGTTCCCACAGGAAAGGGCTCAAGAAATCACTGCCAAATCCACACCAGGGGAGTCTGTGAAAGGCTTTATACTATTTGGATCATTTTAAAATTATGTAGACTTTGTTTTTGCTCTAAACCACCCCCTAAGAAACAACAGCATGGGCAGCCAGCCCAGGCCTAATCCCAACTTTGTTTTGAGGGCTTCTTTTGAGTTCACGGAGAGCTCTTTCAGCACAGGGACAAGAGCATAGTGGTGTCCATGTTGAATCAGGAACTGGACCTCCAAGGCACCGCTCCACTATCCTGCATGCTCTACCTGAGGAGTCTCATTTGTCCCCTAAAACCAGGCTTAACAAAAACCATCTGCTCCAGCTTATAGGCAACTCTTCTCCACAGATGTCCAGACAGATTTAAAAATCAGGCATGTGCAAAGCTGAGTAACCTCAGGGTGGGGCTGTGGGTTGTATCCCACATCCCAAATCCCTTTCAAATTTTTCTGGAGTTCCAGAGAGAAACTCCACTTCTGATTGTGGTACAAAGTGCTGGCCTTCACCTGGTGAGCCTGGTGGTTTTACGAGATGCAGTCCTTGCTGGAACAAGGGTTTGCACTGTATTGATGTCAGTTTTGTTATAGAAAGAAAGAAACAGCCGGTAAGTATAGGCACGTTCAGGTCTGAAGCTTTGGTTTACTTCTGTAATTCACTTGCTTCCCAGCAGATGTTAAATTCAAAAAGCCAGCCTTTTTCCATCTTTTTCCACCACCATCTGAGCTCCCTCCTAGCACTGGCTAACACCATTTGTGGCTTTACTTCCCAAGTAGCCTGCCCAGATAAAGCAACCTCTTGGGTTCCTTCCTAGGTCCCTCTGCAGAGCACAGGCTCACTCAAGAACAGTGAAGGCACACCATGAGCATGGCTTTGGAGAACTGGATCTCACTGTTTATGTCATAACCCACCTGTGGTCCACAGACCCAAAGAGCAGCTCTGACAGGACCCCACCACCTAAACTTTGCCTTAGGTGCTGAAGACATGGTTAGGCAACAAAAAGGAGCTGGGAGAAAGATTAAAAAAAACCCCAAAGTTACAGATAAAGGTTGGGCTGCTGAGATTTACCATCACTGGTAGCTGAAGGACTCAGGGGGGAAAACACCACAAAACGCAACAGGACAAAAACAGCAGGAGGTTTATGAGGAAGCCTCAACATTGTGCTGAGCCGTCAGTGTTGACAGAGCTGGAGACAGGCAGCAGCTCAGCAACACCAAGGATCCATGCCAGGGAGCTGCAAAAGCCAGCCCCACGGTTCTCTCCTGCCTGATGCCTGCCTGGCCAGCAACAGCTCTTTGGGAGCTGTATCACGGGTGGTGAATTCATTAATGCGTAGCTTAACAGCTTATTAATTCCTAGTTATCTTTTGTGTGTGTGTATGAGTTGCTTTACACTTTTAAGTTAGGTATAAGCTGTTCACACAATCTTTTCGCACTTGGCAGAAGGCACTTGAACAAGCAGACCCAAAACTGGATGGTAACTCCCACCCTACCACCTTAAAAGCTCCGAACAACCAAATAAACTTTCCAAAGAGTTCTCCTGAATCCAGAGCTAGAGAAAAGCAGTGCCACTTCAGTAAGTCAAAGCCACTTACCCCTTGCTTCTTTGAACACCTGCAAAGCCTCAGGGTTGACTTTGACTCTTCCTGTGGATTCAGCTCCCAAGGCCTCCACTTTCACCAAGTTCAGATTGGCTCCAAAGTCAATCAAAAGGTGGACGAACGCCGCCTCACAGCCATGCCGCAGGACAGCATCCAACACACACACTGGGGAGCCCCGGGAGAAGCCCTGGATGTTGATGGGCCCGCAGCAGTTAAAATCCGGGTTGGCTCCAGCCTGGAGCAGCAACCGGAAGCACTGGAGGTTGTGGTAGGCAGCACTGATGTACAGTGGGCAGACCACCAGCGTGGTGAGGGGACGCAGGGAGAGGCTGGGGACCTGAGAAGGGAGGTGGTGATTCACATCCACATCTGCGCCATACCTGGATGTGCAAGAGAGAAGAGCACACATTTGGAAACAAGGGCAACAGCACCACAACCGCAGCCCAGGGCGGCAAAATGGCAAGTGATGAGGCTGAAGGATAGCTGGAGGCTAAACACCCTCTCTGCCTTTGGTACCTCTCGGGTCCACTACCCAAGAACTGCCCATACCTATGCTCAGATGGGCCTGGTGGGGCTTCTGAGAGGGGATGTCATATCTACCATGGTCTTCAAAAAGCAAAGCTTGGGCTTTGGAGAGAGGAGGAGCCGCTGAGAAACATCTTTCCTTGCTCTCTTGAAGGATGTGCCAAGCACAGCCTTAGCACGAGGGACAGCTCAGCCTTCAGCCAGCATCACATAATGCTGGATGCTAATGAACTGGCTGGGAAGTGGTGATATTTTCAAATTACTCAGTTAAAGAGATGCACTGAAATAACTTCCCCACCAGGATAAAACAGCCCAGAAAGCAATACAGGCAATCGATCTGAGAGTCACAAACATCAGGGAAATGAAAAGAGAAATTTGCATTCAATGGTGAAACGTATATGACAAAATCCTGCTCCCAAAGGAGCTGGGGTGGTTGAAATCCCACCAGGGAGTCAAAAAGAGCCCTTTTCCCAAGTATTCAGCTCAGCTGAAGGGATCTTTCTGCCAACTCTGAGCACGCAGGAAACTGTAGAAGGACAAAATCACTGCCTGAGACCTTCCGCTCTCCTCATCCATCCTGTACAGCTCCATTCATAGGTTATGTATTATACTAGATACCACTTGAGAGATTACAGTTCACTGGCCAGCACTCCAGACACTGAATGGGACAACTCCATGAGTTGCAGCAGGTAAGTTCTTAAGCACTTCACAACTGGTTCCTGCCTCACCCTACCCCCGAGAGAAACCTGCACCTCAAATCTTTGCCACATGGTGCCATGGTGTCCCAACTGCTTCATGAACTCTGCAGCCAGAGCAAAGTGGTCTCAGGCTTGCTGTGACACCGAAAGGTATGCAAGCAGGTTAAAGACCTCCTCAGTGGACATCAGCATTGTCACAGAACAAAAGCAGCAGGTTACTTCTTTTTGTTAAGCACTGGTGGCACTAATTTGTGAACAAGCAGAAAACAGGGCTTATTGGCTTTCGTCCTTTTCATTAGTTTTGTAGCAAGTAAAAAATGCAGCCAAACAAATGGAAGCAAAAATGTCAAGTATCTCTCCCAGAAATATGAAAAATGGCAATACTGTGGGAAGAAGAGATGGCAGAAATAAGCATCTATTTCTCCCAGGCTTGTTCACACATAAGCAGTAGAGACATTAACTCAATCTACTTCATATGCAGCTTAGATGGGAAGAAGGAGAAAGACAATACAATCCCCTGAGGAGTAACTGCTCCTGGTTTTATTGCAGCATTGCAGATCAAGCAAAGCCCTATCCCTCCTCCTCACAGAGGGATGAAAGATTCCTTCACCTGCCAGTCCCCCTCCCAAAATTGCAAACTGAGCACTCAGAGAACTAGATTTTTCTGTCTTCCTAGTTATTCATAGATACATTGCTTTTTGCAATTAATAAATAAGGAAACCACCTGGGGACAAATCCTGCCTCAAGGCAAGCACAGATTTCAATGAACCTAGTAGGGGCTAGTCCCTATCCAGCAAATACTTAACTGTATCCTTGAGGATGGGAATAGCCTCATTTAAATTAAGCACACACAGAACAAGGGCTGAGGAAACTTATCTAAGAGCTGCAAATGGCATGCAGGCTATTTTTACCCCAATGTGCAACATTCTTCCAAGCATGAACATCTTGGCTGCAATCTCAGGACACCAGTGGAGTGGAAAAATGCAAGAAAAGGATGAAGCCAGGCAGTAACAACACTGCCAAGTGCAAGCTGGTCTTAGCAGCAGCCACAGGATTGACATTTGCTTCCTAAGCCAGGCAGCTGTCCCGGGAATCAGTGCACACTAAGGGGACATTCCCACCTTTTAGGGATTTCCACAGCACTTTGTTGAATCTTCATAACGTATGTTGGAGCACAGAGGGATAAATAAGAAAAGGTGTCTGTTCTCCACCCATTATTGTCATCAGTATTCTTGGTGGAAATGCCCAATTCAAAGCAAAATAAAGAATTCTACTTTTCTCACAGCTAGGCATGCACCTGAAGCATCAGGGTGATTTGTCACATCTCTTTTTCACTGTTTCAGTGTAGCAAAAGGATTCTCTTAATACCCTGAGTCAGGCCTCAGTTGCACTGCAAGTACAATGCAACAGTCCAGTCCCATCACATCATGATCACAGAATCACAGAATGTTAGGAGTTGGAAGGGATCTCAAAAGATCATCTAGTCCTATCCCCCTGCCACAGCAGGATTCCCTAGACCAGGTCACACAGAAGCGTGTCCAGATGGGTTTTGAATACCTCCAGAGAAGGAGACTCCACAACCTCTCTGGGCAGTCTGTGCCAGTGCTCTGGCACCTCAAATGGGAAAACATTTTTTTCTTGTATTCACACGGAACCTCTTATGCTTACAGCCATTGCCCCTTGTCTTGTCACTGGGCTTCACTGAGAAGAGCCTGACCCCATCCCCCTGACACCCACCCTTCATGTAGTTAAAAGCATAAATGAGGTCAGCCCTTAGCCTCTTCTTCTCCAAGCTAAAGAGACCCAGCTCCCTCAGCCTTTCCTCAGAAGGAAGATGTTCCAGCCCCTTCATCATCTTTGTGGCTCTGTGCTGGACTCTTTCAGGCAGTTCCCTATCCTTCTTTAACTGAGGGGCCCAGAACTGGACACAATATTCCAGATGCAGCCTCACCAGGGTAGAGTAAAGGGGGAGAAGAACCTCTCTTGACCTGCTAACCACACCACTACTAATACACCCCAGAATCCCATTGGTCCTCCTGGCCACAAGAGCACACTGCTGGCTCATGGTCATTCTTCTATCTACCAGGACCCCCAGGTCCCTTTCCCCTTCACTGCTCTCCAACAGGTCAGTCCCCAACCTATACTGATCCATGGGATTGGCCTTTCCCAGGTGCACCTCACAAGCTATGAGGAAAGTAATCTATACCCTAGCAATATAACCATCAATGTTTCCATCAGCTGTCTTACAAAATGGATCATCATTCCAGTATTTACTATGAATGGATACAATTTCACCTACTGCTTGGTTAGCTGGCTTGGCAGTTGCAGTAGTATTCAGGAATTACAATTGTGCTACCATGTGATTAAAAAAATAAATTAACTAGGTTATGTTTAGACATCTGCAGCAAGCCTGACTGGGTTCGGCTTTCTCTTCAGGACACTGAGGCTCACTTGAGCTGAATGTGCTGAAATATTTCCTTATATCTCAGTAAAAGTGTCTTCCTCATTAAATTCCCTGTACCAAATTCTTTATATCAACATTTGAAAAAATCTCTGAGTGAGTTTTTAACTTAAGACTGCATTTTAAGGCAAGCAACTCTGAACAGATCTGTGAAATCTGTATTTTAAATTTTGGGCAATCTGACAATTTGGTATTAGCTTAGCAGCCTTGGGAGAGACATTGTCTAATAAAAAGATACTGGACAAACTCCAGTTAATTTTTAATCCTGAAAGTTTTCCAAAATCTTGCTTTTAACATTTCTGGCAAGAAACCCTGAGGAGTAGACACACAAATCAATGCCATCAGCTCTCCATGTGCTGCTGAAATACCATTTGCTAAATTTCACCTGCCTTAGTGCATACATTAGGGCAGACTCTCAGGAAGGCAACATGTGAGCTGAAACCTGTACCAACAAGCACTTGATGACGGGGACATCCTCCTCTCAGCTTGCTGAGAAAGGAACAAGGAGGGGGGACCATCCCCTCTTCTTTCTACACTTCAGTTTCCTTAAAGCTGCACTTGTATGAAAATTAACTTCCCCACAAACAAAAAAGAAAGGCAAAAATCCCCAAATATTTTGATATTTTTCTATTCAAGTCCTTTTGGTTGTTATTTTCTAGCATTTGTGGTCATTGAAAGGATTCCTTGGAGAGCATTTCCATATGAATCCAAATAATTTCTTCTACAAACTGTATTTTCCCCTTATGATCCCTTATTATCTGGCATCAATGGCCCATATCGTTGTCCAGCATGGTCCATTATACAAGCTTCCAATTTAGAAGAAAGTATCACAGCATACCACAAAGGGAGAAACTTAAGTTCATACAGCCTACTGCTAGACCTCGAGGTCACTCACTGCTGGTGCTGCAGAAGAACTTTCCTGAGGGATAGGAGGTCACCAGTAACCCACCACAGATTACTGGTCATCACCTCACAGTGATGGCCATCACCCTCTGCCCCAGAGATGCCACCCCTTCAAAAGAGCTGTGCATCAGGTGCATGGCAAGGCCTCTGACTGAATCAGATGCCACTGAGGGCATCTTAGTTACGGGCAAACACAAAGCAGCCAAGAACAGCCAGGGCTGGTGACAAACATCTCTCCTCCTAAGGACAGAAAACAGTGAAAGCAGCAGAGCTAAGCAGAGGAAAGATGTACTTCCAATCTTCAGTTTGCTGAGGAATCCACCTGACTCATAAATTCAGGCAAGACCATGGAGCTGGCAGTCAAGATGGACGGGGATGGGGTGAAAATCCTTCCTAAGATTTGACTCTGACTGAATGGTGGACTCAGAACGGAGATCCTTCTCTTGGGCTTTGTCACACACCTGCTGCTAGGCACAAACCTGCCGCCAGGGGCAAACAATTGGAAATACAAGGATGTCCCTTTGGGCACCTCTCCACCCTCTCTCCTGTCCACCTCTTGGCCAGCTACACCAGGCCTGTGGAGGCATTGGGCATGCAAGGAAGGAAAAGACATCAAGTGAAGAAGAGAGGGAGGTAGAACCAACCCCTCTCCCCACGAGGACCATCTCCAGCCTGCACTCAAGCTCTCACCTGATCAGCTCCCGGAGGATGTCTGCCCGGCCCACACGTGCTGCATGGTAGACAGGTGTGCTGCGGTGGTGGCGGCTGCCGTTGGGGTCAGCACCAGCTTCCAGGAGGATCTTGGCACACTCGAGGTGCCCATTGACCACGGCCACATATAGGGCTGTCTGCCCCTTTACATCCACCAGGTCGATCTCGGCCCCTTTGCGGAGGAGGAAGTCGACACAGGGACCATGGCCGGCGGTGGCAGCAATGCGCAGCGGCGTGCAGGGCAGCCAGCCACAGCACCACACTGACTTCTCATTGATCCGGCTGGCATTGGGAAGGAAAAACATTGGGTCAGAGAAGCCCTCCTGCCACTTTGTGCCATGTTGCCTCTCCCAGCCCCTGAGGAAGATGCTAGGAGAGCCTAAACTGCTCCCTTGAAGATTTTCCCCCCCATTTCTGGCATTTATAGCAGCCCTGAAAAACTCCTGTCAATAACCTGACTAGGCACTGCATGTAAGTAGACAGAGACTACAGCATGTACTGGAGTATTGCCTGGAAGATGGGCTTTATCACAGCTCTGCTGTGTCAGGAGCTGCACATACACACAGTGAGAGACAAACCCTGCCCCAAAACTTAGAAAAATAGAATACTCCTTACTCTCTTTTTAGAGGGAGATGTCCCAAATCAGCAGTGACCAAGCTAGGGACCACAACCACTTAATTCAAATTACCCCAAATGGGGCAGAATGTCATCAAAAGCAGCAGGGAAACAGTAAGAGGACATGGGAGGATGGGAACAATGTACAGAAATGCAGGCACACATTCATATAACTCTCCTGGCAACATCCACACCCAGCCAGGCAGCATGGGATGACATCAACACAAATCAAGGAAAACTGAGCCTTGCCAGCAAGAAGCAAGCTTGGGAGGTGCAGCCATCCTGCATTGAATAGTGTAAGTAGGCCATTAGCATCCTTGTTGGACAGCTGCACTGGCGTAAGAGCCTTTTCCCATTTATTGAGAGAGACAGCTCTGGCTGGTGGCTGCTTAGATCCTCTCTGAAATAATCTGTATTTGCTATCATGCTCATAAACATTCAGTCTCATAAATATCCAGACCTCACTACCAAATTCTCTGCAAATCACTGTGGGTACCAATTTAGCACAACCACAGAGAGAGGAGGGGATTTCTTTAAGGCCAGTGTAGGCTGGTAAAGTGCTCTTTAGCTAGCACAGCAGTGGACTTGCTTTTCTAGCTCACTCTGTGCAGGCCCACGTCACTGGTACAGGACAAAGCAGTTTTTATGCAGTGCATTTACAGAGTTTGCTAGGAAAACAATGCCACAGGTTTTTTTTCCAACTATGTTTTCAGAGAAGCAGTAGTATAAACCCTGCATCAAGCCCTCAGCTGTCAAACCTTAGTGCTCCTTTTCAAGGTTGGAGGCTTGGGGATCTCCACCCCATACATATCCCCAAATTCAGTGAAGTCACTTCTCTGCTCACTTCACCACCTGTGTGATGGGGCTGCAGGTCCAGATCTCCTCCTCCTGCCAAACTTTGCTTTTTCCTGCAAGGAGGGATGCCTAGGCCTGTTGCCACACAGTTCCCACACAGTATGGGACAAAAATAATGCAAAAGTCTCAGACCAAGCGTGGCAGGTGGCAAAAAGAAGGGCTGGATCATTCTCATTTTTGCTGATAGGACGCTTTTTCAGAGGCTAGAAGACATTTTGCATTCTAAGCAGTTTTCTCCATGGTGCAGGAAAATTAATTAACTATCCCCATGGTCACAGACTTTGCACTGGGCAGATTTTGTAACAGAGGGTGTTCCAGTTTTATATTCAATTGTAATCCCTTTTGTATGTTTTTCACATTATACATAAACTCCTGTTTTCATGGTATTACATTTCTACCGCGATCTGAAAAGACCTCATGCATGGCTGCTGCATGCTCACAAATGGGCTTGAGATTTGCCTCCTGGGAGATCAGCAGAGGATGATTTTGGGAGTGAGTGAAGCATCTACCCAACCTGACACCTCTCCTGTAAATACAGTGAGATGCAGGTCTCCATCCAAAAGAAGCAAACTGTGGGGAGATGGGTGTGGGGCAAGCAGGCCCAGAGAGTCATTTAGCCAAAATCTTTTCAAGTGGGACATCGCAGCGTTCTCCCTGTGAGGGTCTCTAAGGGCAGCACGAGAAGGACCTCACACCCTTGTCCCCGTAAGGGTCTCCAAAGCCAGCGCCGAGGGTGTGGGCAGGGAATGGTGTGAGGAGCCCCTCTCACCTTTGGAAGCTCTCCTCCTGCAGCAAGCTCTTGAGGGTGGGCAAGTCCCCCACGTAGGCCGCGTCGTGCAGCCGAGTGTCCTCACAGTGCTCGATGGGGTGGTCGCAAAACTGCTCCCGCAGCCATTCCTTCAGGTTACGACCTGCGCTGGAGAGAGAGCGGCGGGGGTGGGGGAGCCGGGCTGAGCCCTGGCCAGAAGCAGACCGGAGTGGCGGCAAGGCGGGGAGGACCTGTCCCGTCACCTCCCGGAAGGAGCCCCTGGGCTGGCGGCGGACCCACAGCGGGCAGCTGCCCCCCGCCCTACGTTACCTGCCTGCCCGCCGCCCGGAGGGCCACCCTCTGCCATCTCGCACCGCCGGGCTGGCTCGGCCTCTCCCCTCCGGCAGCGTTCCCCAGGCTCTCGCCGGCACCCTCCCTCCGCGGACCGGCCTGATTGGTGCCTGCCGGCCCGACGGCTTCCTGCCTCCGCGTTAAGGTGGTTTTCCCCGGAGGGAGGAAGGCGGTTCGGCTCCGCTCCGGCACTGCGGAGCAACGCCGGAGCCATTCCTCCTTCAGACCCGCCCCGCCGCGGCACCTTAGAGGCGGCCCGGCTCTGCCCGGTTTTCCCGGCTCCGACCCTCAGTGCCCCGAGACGGGGCGCTTAGCCCGGTAGGGCTCGACAACTGGTAAAGGAGCCTGGGGGCTCCTTCTTCCAATAACGAGCTAAAGTGGGGTGATAATTTACAGTGGTGTCCCCAGCCCCTGAAGCAGCCACACGGCTACCACCAGCACCTCTGCTGGAGGGATAGAGGATCGCAGAATGGTCGAGCTTGGAAAGGATCTGGGGAGATCATTTAGTCCAACCATCCCTGCCAAAACACATTCACCTAGAACAGGATATACAGGATCGCGTCCGGGCGAGATTTTAATATCACTAGAGAAGAAGACTCCACAACCTTTCTGGGAAGCCTGTTCCAAGGCTCTGTAACCCTGAAAGAAGTTTTTCCTCATCTTCACATAGAACCTCCTGTGTTTCAGTTTGTGCCTGGTGTACCTTGTCCTTTCACCGGGAACCACTGAAGAGAATCTGGACTCATCCTCTTGACATCTGACCTTTAGATTTTGATAATCATTGCTACGATCCTCTCTCAATCTTCTCTTCCCCAGACTAAGCAGCCCCAGGGCTCTCAGTCTTACCTCCTAAGAGAGATGCTCCAGTCCCTTCATATCTTTATAGGCTCTGCTGGACTCTCTCCAATAGTTCCTTGTCTCTCTGGAGCTGGGGAATCCAGAACTGGGCACAATACTCCAGATGTGGCTTCACTAGGGCAGACTAGAAGGGGAGGAGAACCTCCCTTGACATGCTTGTCACAATCCTCTTAATGCATCCCAGGATACCATTAGCCTTCTTGGCTGCAAGAGCACATTGCTGGCTCTTGGTGAACTTTTCAGCCTGGACTCCCAGGTCCCTCTCCACAGTGAGAAAGATCAACATATAAAAAGTGTTTGAAAGCAGGTATAATGGACAGCATTTCTTTTTTTAGGCTACAGAAGGTTTCCCTTAGGTAAAGGCCGCAGAGAAGGTTTTATGTGATCATAAGAAAGACGTGGACATGTTGGAGTAGGTCCAGAGGAGACCCTGAAAATGATCAAAGATGTGGAACACCTCTCCTATAAGGACAGGCTGAGAGAGATGCGTTTGTTCAGCCTGGAGAAGAGAAGGTACTGGGGAGACCTTACTGTGGCCTTCCAGTACTTAAAGGGCCCTGTAAGAAAGATGGGGACAACTTTTTTATCAGGGCCTCTTGCAACAGGACAAGGAATGACGGTTTTAAACTAAAAGAGGGGAGATTTAGACTAGGTATAAGGAAGCAAGTTTTTACAATGAGGGTGGTGAAACACTGGCACAGGTTGCTCAGAGAGGTGGTAGAAGCCCCTTCCTTGGAAACATTCAAGGTTGAAGAAGTCCCTGCTTACTGCAGGGGTGTTGGACTAGATGACCTTTAAAGGTCCCTTTCAACCTAAAACTTTCTATGATTCTATATTCTCATGTTTTTTTCCACAGCACATTTCCTGTGGTCTTTCATAAGGTTGCCACAAGCCTGAGGGAGAAAACAGTCCCTGTGAGGGTGTGCAGAGCTGTAGTGAGCCAGGACCAAGCAGAAAGTCAAGGGGAAAAAAAATCATGAAAGGCCATTAAGAGCCAGCCAGGCCTGTAGGAGCTGAGCAAAAGGCTTCTGCTTTTCTTAAACTCCACCAGATAGTCTCAAATAGAGTGCCCAAAGCTGCACCCTCAAAAAAAGAATAGAGAACTTGTTAGGTGCCTGTATGCACACAATGGTTTGGGAGTGAAAAGGAGGGAAAAGATGCACACACATGCAAAAAGTCTGCAAGGGAAGCAATTCACACCTCCTCCCAGGGTGATGCTCACAGGCAAGCTGCTGTCGCAGCCCATTGTGCTGGTGCCCTGGCTCAGTGCCACTCTCCAGGCATTTGAAACACACCCTCTGCTTCTGAGCACACGTTTTTGAGTCACCAGTGCCGGAGGGGAATGGTGCTTATCCATCTAGCTTTCTTGCAGCTCCACCCCTGTTGCTCTGCGGCAGAGTATCAGTCCACAGATGTCAGACTCTGGCTGGAGACATGATTTCCTGTAAATGTTATTATTTGGGCTCAAGTGATCTGGAGGAGATCTGCAAACCAAACCCATTTGCCTTCCTCAGTGGAAGATCAAAAGAGGAAAGGAATCAATGGGATTTTCAGTAGCCTCCAGTGCTGTCTAGCACTGCCACCTTCCCCTGCCTGCCATCCTTATGCCATTAGGGAAGGCAGACCTGGGGCCAAGAAACATCCTCTGGAGTGTCTTAGCTGCTGGTCTGGAAACCTTAGTCAATGTCTGTTTGGCTCTCTTTGCATCAAAGGGACCAGATCTGTAAACCAGACAACAGGACTAGGTGGAGCTCCACCCCTCAGTGTGGTCTGTGCTCCCTCACGTTTGTGAAAGGCTTTCAATCTGACTTCTGTGCCAGGAAAGCTGATGAAGCAGATCATCCTCAGTATGCTTCTGTGGCACTTGCAGAACGGCCAGGGGATCGGGTCCAGTCAGCATGGCTTCACAAAAGGCAGGTCCTGTCTGACTAACCTGATCTTCTTCTGTGATGGGGTAACCTGCTTATTAGATGAAGGAAGGGCTGTGGATGTTGTCTACCTTGACTTTAGCAAGGCGTTTGACACAGTTTCCCACAGCATTCTCCTAGAGAAGCTGGCTTCTCGTGGCTTGGATGAGCACACGCTTGGCTGGATAAAAAATTGGTTGGATGGTTGAGTCCAGAGAGTTGTGCTTAATGGAGTCAAGTCCAGTTGGCGGCTGGTCACGAGCGGTGTCCCTCAGGGGTCAGTGCTGGGGCCTCTCCTGTTCAACATCTTTATTGATGACTTGGATGAGGGGATAGAGTGCACCCTTAGTAAGTTTGCAGATGACACTAAGCTGGGTGGGAGTGTCGATCTGCTTGAGGGTAGGCAGGCTCTGCAGAGGGACCTAGATAGGCTGGATAGATGGGCAGAGACCAATGGGATGAGTTTTAATAAGGCTAAATGTAGAGTCCTGCATTTTGGGCGTAACAACCCCCAGCAGCGCTACAGGCTCGGGAAGGTGTGGCTGGAGAGCTCCCCAGCAGAGAAGGACCTGGGGGTGCTGATTGACAGCCGGCTGAACATGAGCCAGCAGTGTGCCCAGGTGGCTAAGAAGGCCAATGGCATCCTGGCTTGTATCAGGAATAGTGTGACCAGCAGGAGCAGGGAGGTGATCTTGCCACTGTACTCGGCACTGGTGAGGCCACACCTCGAGTACTGTGTGCAGTTGTGGGCGCCGCAGTATAGGAAGGACATTGAGGTATTAGAGAGGGTGCAGAGAAGGGCAACCAAGCTAGTCAGGGGTCTGGAAAATAGGCCTTATGAGGAGAGGCTTAGGTAGCTGGGCTTGTTTAGCCTGGAGAAGAGGAGGCTGAGGGGAGACCTTATCGCTCTCTTCAGCTACTTGAAAGGCCATTCTAGGGAGGTGGGTGTTGGCCTCTTCTCCCTTGTGACTAGTGACAGGACTAGAGGGAATGGGTTTAAGTTGTGCCAGGGTAGGTTTAGATTAGATATTAGGAAGAATTTCTTTACTGAAGGAGTGGTGAGATATTGGAATAGGCTGCCCAGGGAGGTGGTGGAGTCACCATTCCTGGAGGTTTTCAAGAAGAGGATAGATTCAGGGGATGATTTAGGGATAAGAGTGGTGTAGGGCTATTGGTTGGACTAGATGATCTTGAGGGTCAGTTCCAATCGTAATGATTCTGTGATTCTGTGATTCTAGGATTGCAATGGCTTAGGCAGGGATTTCTGAGATGAGTTTGCCTATTCATCTCCCACTCTTTAGGAGATGCCTTTGCTGAGTTTGCAAACATGCCATGTTCCCTAACACAATGGAGCAGATCTATCACCCTTCAATGGGCTCCTCTGTGAGCAACACATTCCTTTCTTAGTTTCTAAGCCCAACCTACAACTGCATCCAGCTACAGAGGCTCTGCATGACTCCCTTCTGTGTTTGCTCATGGGCAGGGAAGCAGCCATATATATCTCAGGTCCCCATTGCTGTGCCTTACGATAGCACAAGACAGACCAGAGCAGCTTTCCAGCTGTTGCATTGTCTGCAGCCCTTATAGATTTAATGGGACTAGGTTTAATGAACTCTTCCAGCTGCAGAGTGTCCTGTTGGATTGCTAGCCAGCACTAAGGTCTCATTCAGAGGAAAAAGGTATGTTAGTCCATGGGCTTTCATACACATGGCCCCTGTGCACTTGCTAATGCAAGGGACAGAAATCTCTGTACTTTAGTGCCTTCCAACAAGAACGCAATGCCAGTTCTCAAAGCTCTTAGGAACAGGCCACACGTGCTCACCACAAGTTTTCTTTAAAATAGATCTGTTTACTCACCCTGTGTCATTCAGTGACTCTTCTCCCATGGGTAAAGTACAGATAGGCAAGAAAGGGGAGCAGAGGATACAGCAGCGTTTACTTGATGATAGTTGGTCCAGTGGACAAAGCAGAGCCTCAGGGATGAAAAAAGCAACAGGTTAAGAGGATGGACGAAGCTGGAACACCACTGTCTAGATTGCTTATGATTAAAAGGTCATTCAGTTCTTCTTTCAGAAAATGCTTTCATTTAACCACTCTCTTGTCTTTCATTCACATTTGTATGTATTTATACATTTACAGACATGCTCTAGTGAAAGGTGGAAAGTTTTTATGTACTGTATCCCATTATATGTTATAGGCTTTTATTGTACTTCTTATATTATTTTTTGTTTGTTTTCCTTAGATGCATGTGAAAACTAACCCATCCCAAATTAACCCGATGAGTTCTTGTACATGGGTGATGGAAAGAGGGTCACTGTGGTTGCTGTCTCAGCCTTGGTGTTGGCCAGCAGTGAGAATGCATAGGTGTTTAAGAGAAATACCATGGAGAAGTTTACTATAATGTTAATCTGTCTCACTCTAAGAGAGTGCTATGGTTAAATGTAAATTTGCAAACAGGTTAACGTTTGGCCAAGACCTAGGAAATGCCTTTTCCAAGTCTGGAGAAATAGTTGTATGTCCAGCATACCTGACTGCTACTACCAAACATCTCTCTTACAAGCTGAGGGCATAGGCTGCGGGCAGCCCTGGCTGCTGTTCCAGCCTGCTCCAACAGGAGGAAACTCCTGAGGTTCCTTTCAGCCTGAATTATCCCATAATCCTAATAAAAAATCAGTCAATGCTTCCTGTAACTGGAACAATGAGGAAGTCCGTGGGCTGTTTGTACAGACTCCAAAAGGCCATTGCTTCTTATTTGAGATACACTGGGTAGATTCTCCACCTCCATCTCTATGGGCTTGCCAGCTTAGAGCACATTACTTCTAGGTCCAGCCCAGGCCCACAACCACAAAGGACAAGCAGCCAGGGAAGGTGAGCTCACTTGGCCCTTCTTCCCTCCGTGCCCAGCAGTTCGTTATCCGTGGGTGGCCTTTGGGACCGCTGTACAGATCCCATCCCACTTGAAAACTTATCCACATAGCAAAGGGGCCTGTGACTCTCTCAAGGAGAGCTTCCAGTATTTCAAAATAGCCAGTAATCCGACAGAGGCAACACACACACCTATTACTCAGTAGGCAAAACATTTTGTCCAGCTCCTAACACTGAAGCAATTAAAAAGAAAACAAAAAAAATGAAAACACCTGATTTTTTTTGGTGTGGGGAGGTGTTTCTAGGGGGGTCAGGATTGTTCTGTGCATAAACAGGAGTTGGATTCCATGATCCTCTTGGGTCCCTTCCAACTCAGGACATTCTATGATTCTCCAAAGGAGCCCTCAGCCACAGGCAGCTAGCTGAAACATCCAACCACATTCACTAATATTTCTCACTGCCTCTCCTGAGCAGACGTACCCACCCACTTGCTATCTTCTCCCAATCACACTCCTCATTCTCCAGGTGAAGTGGAAAGTTCAGCCATTGTGACCCCATCCTGCTCCTGAAAACAGAGTGCTAGATCCCCATCAGTCACGACTCAGATCAGAAAGGAATTAGCCCATCTTGAGGCACAACTAGAGAGTCCCTGCCCCACAGGACCTGGGCCTGTGCTCTCTAACCTGCTCCTCTCTGCACAGCCCACCTTCCTGTGTCCCTTGCCACCAGTGCCCACAGTCCAGCTGCGGTCTCCCTTCTGCAGGGTCTGTGAGCAGTATACACTTGTAAAACTACTAGCATGGGATGTGGACATACAAAGACCCATAGCTTAACCCTTCTTTCTGCACTTTGTCGTTGGGATTATTGCAAACAAGAGTTTCCAGTTTCAGGGCTGTGAAAGCCCTGTCTGTGGACCTAGAAGGTCCTTCTCTTTTGAACATGGTGAAGGAGAAGCGAGGGGGCAGGGGTGAAGTCCTATTAACCTATGACTTTTACTTCCTTAAGTTAAGCCAGTGCTGTACTTCATAGCACAAAACTGAGAAGAGGAATGCGCCTCCTTGTCTCTCATTTCTGGATTAACAAGGTCATCTTGAGAGTCTTGCAGCCATGCTTGGTACTCTTTTCTGTGACTGAAAAAGACAATTATTTATACCTGGTGTTAAAATGAGTGGTTAGCCCCCCAGCCACCTCCAATGCCCTTTCCAGAAGCAGCACTTTTAAACCCCCTAAGTTTCCTTCCAGACCTGCTAAGCAGCAGAAGAAAGCTGTATTGTGAAATACTTAGCAATTGTAACAGCTTTGATGGAAGAGTAACAGTCAGGGTGCTCTTTAAAAAAAATAATAGACATAAAAGAAAGAAAGAAAAAGAAAGAAAAAAAAAGAAAGAAAGAAGAAAGAAAGAAAAAGAAAGAAAGGAAGGAAGGAAAGAAAGAAAGGAAGGAAAAGAAAGAAGGAAAGAAAGAAGAAAGGAAAAGAATGGGAAAAGAAATGCTGTAACCATAACTGTAATCCATGCTTAGTTCAGTCTATAAAACTTCTCCACTCCTGGATCTAAGCCAACAGCTTGAATTTTTAGTGAACTCTAAAGTTACGTTGCCTTGGTGATAAATGCATCTGTGGGGAAAGAGGGAGGGGGAAAATCCCTTGTCCCCCCATTTTTTGTACAGCTCAACATTTCTCTGTGGAATTTGTATAGTTTCTGAAGTGGATATGAAGATGTACATTAACAAGGGGCTGTAACAGAAAACAGGAATGAGAGATGGGAGGAGAACTTAATTCCAGCATCCGGGATGGTCATTAGGACTGGGCCTGTAATCACGAAGATGACAACAGACAGGTTGCTTGGAGTCCAGTAAGTTAATTATGCTGCAAACGTACCTTGACATTCCTAAATGTGACTGTCTTGAAGAAAAAAAGGCAGGTTTGATGCATCTAGCTGTATTTTTACCTTCTACCAGGTGTATAAGACTTTGATCCTTCAGTCCTGACCATGAGAAAGTGGTGGATGTGGAGTGGAGGTTATACTGTAACACCACTGAAAAGCAGAGACTAGAAAATACCACCTATCTATCATCTTCCACATGGCACAAATTGAGACAGTGATGAACACTAACCCTGCTGCTCCCAATGGACTGATACATTCAGTCCTGCAGATGAGGAGAGAGGGATAAAATCAAGTAAAGGACCACCAGGATAAACACATAAAATCTGTAGCCTGGATGTGGCTAGCAGCAGGTAATGAACATCTCACCTGCGTGGGGGATGCCAGCCTCAAAAGGATCACAAAGGAAAGTTTACACTGGCTTCACCATGCAATGACACCACTAATGAAAAATGGCCAAAAAGGTTGCATTTCATATCGGTTGTGCCCAGAGAAGTGTGAGTCATACCACATCTCTGATCCTTGGAAGCTTGGTGTTTAGTACTTTTAGTCTTGACCAGAGGATGCCTGTTTATAAGGAAACAGTACAATAATTGTCATAGAATCATAGAATCATAGACTGGCTCAGGTTGGAAGGGACCTTAAAGATCATCTAGTTCCAACCCCCCCACCATGGGCAGGGATGCCAATTACTAGACCAGGTCGCCCAGGGCCACATCCAGCCTGGCGTTGAACACCACCAAGGATGGGGCATCCACAACCTCTCTGGGCAGCCTGTTCCAGTGCCTAACCACCCTCCTGGTAAAGAAATTCCTCCTAATCTCTAATCTAAAT